>APFE030995986.1:477860-530619 GCA_000404065.3 Pinus taeda | reverse complement strand
TTCGTGTTGTGGGCTTGCCTGCGACGGGTCGTTTTCTATCGACATCAGCACATTATCTAGAGATTTGACTTAGAAATCGTCAGTACCTTGAAGTCTGCATGCATCAATGGTAGGTTTCTCGCCTTCGACGTCAGTTTTCATCATTGACTTGCAATCGAAGGACTCCATGAAATGTTCAACATCGACTCATTCATTCACATCTCATGGATTGTGCTGGGTACTTTGAGAACCATTGACATCATTGGTGGTCTCTCTCACGCTTGTTAACAGTTTACATCATTGACTGGTAATCAAGTGGTTTCTACCATGTTCGACATCGACTCATCTATTCAGATGGCTAGAATCGTACCAATTCGAGAAGTAGAGATGAAGACCCTGGATCTAGTTTCCACCATCCAGGCTGCGAGGAGTTTTGTATTCATTATGTTGTAGACCATTCATAAACAGATGGCTGTGCCCATACTGTGTCTACACGAGTCTATAATTATGATGTATTATGAAATCATTCCTGTATCAGAGTAGTTAGTCTGTTAGTTCAAGTTTTTGATCTGAGTATGGGAATGCCTACCTCAGCGATGATATGATCTTATACATGTATTTTGTGTTGAAAATTGCAGGTTCTGACCGGGCTCTCCACAAGATGATCCTGGAAATGATAAAGTACTTCACCCTTCCTATATGATATAACACCCTTATCTATTACAGGCTTCGTACTTTAGGGGGCAATCTGTTACACTGAAATTTGTCACCATGACTACCTACAGTTAATATGGCTCCATCAATAGTCATATTATCCTCCTTGTCAAGCCTCATACCTCTGCTCTTCATGTCAAACTTCAAAAAGAGAGAAAGTCACTTAAAAACATGTTTATCTCTGGGTACGCAGGTTCTCTCTACCTTGCCTGCGTGTACGCACCCCAAACACACTGTTCCTGCGTACTTGTACGCTCTGTAAGCCAAAGGATGGGTGCGTACCCCTGTAAAGGTCAAAAGGCGCGAGTTTCATCTTTAAAAAAGTTACTTGTGGTCACTTCTAGAGCCTTCTAGAAGAGTGTTTGACGTGTATTGAGCACCTCCAGATGGTTCATGCATCCCTATGATAGAGGAACTTATCCCATCAAGAGAGGAGCTACCCCATCCAAAAGAGGGAGTATCCCATTGATGTTGGACCTGAATAACTTCCTCTGGAACACTATAAATACAGGCATTGGGCCAGAGGAGGGGAGGTTGAAAGCTGAACATTCCAAAGGGTAGATGCTGCTGGAATTAGGACTTCCTTGTAAACTTGTGAGGAGAGATTACCATTCTTTCTTGTTTCATTTGGAAGTGGGTGAGCTTGTCAAAGTAGAGGAAAACTCTTGCTGGACCCTGGGAGGAACTTGCACAACACCAAGGCTCAGGTTGTAATGGTTTCTTTTGTTTCCTATTAATACAAATAAGTCCATTCTTCTCTGATTTGTTGTTAATGAATTGTTTCATATACTCCTTGGTCTATGTGTTGAATATGTTTTGTTTTATGAGATATTCAGGTGTTATGTAATCGTTTGATTGTTAGTGTATGCAGGTTTTAAAGTGAAGGAGGAGCTCATCTGGATCAGCAAGGCTGGACTGCTACAACAAGCGTTGGACTTGAGGTAGGATCGGAAAACACTTGGTTTCTCATAGAATAATGTATGTTTAGAGAAGGATTGCTCTTGTTTGGTTTGTTTGTCACTAGAGAGTCTTAGACTCCTAGGGAGGTTAGGTTTGTCCGCAAAAATAACTCTTTCCGCATGACAACATGGAAAGAAAACCAGAACCAACCACAAGACCAAGGAGTTTTCTACATCAAAGCCTTTGGAGATCATCCGTGTTGATTTATGTGGACCAACTAGAACTCTAAGACTCCAAGGAGAAAGGTACTTTGCTTTATTTATTGATGACTATACTAGAATGATGTGGATATATTTTATAAAATATAAATCCAAAGTATTTGAGTGTTTTAAGAATCGTAAAGCTCTTGTAGAAAATGAAAAGGATTCAAAGATTAAGTGCCTCAGAACATATAGAGGGGGAGAATTCACATCAAAAGAATTTAATGAATTCTGTAAAATAAATGGAATTAAAAGAGAACTCTCTGCTGCCAGAACACCCAAGCAAAACGGGGTAGTTGAAAGAAGAAACTGAACGTTTCAAGAAATGGCTAGAACAATGTTAATAACAGCTAACTTACAGCCAAAATTCTGGAGAGAAGCAATCGGGACAGCTATCTATACCCTGAATCGAACTCAATTAAGACCAAATAATGAAAAGACTCTTTATGAATTATGGAAAGGAAGACCTGCTTTAGTAAAATATTTCAAAATTTTTGGAAGCAAGTGCTTCATAAAAATAAATGATGGCTCACCAAGAAAGTTTGATTCTCGGGTTGACGAAGGGATCTTCCTTGTATATTATACACAGAGCAAAGCCTACAAGTGCTACAATAATCGACTATGGAAAATAGTGAAAATAATTAATGTAAAGATTGATGAAAACCTTCCAGAAAAATAAATTGAAGAACATGAAGTTGATCTTCTCATTGAAGAAGAAGAACCTAGAAAAGAAGAAATAGATCAAGAAAAACCCAAGGAAAAAGAACCATCTCAAACCCCTTCAAAGATGAAGTTTCTCCAAAAATATCACCCAAAAGAGCAGATTATTGGCAATGTAGATGAAGGGATGCAAACACAAAGAAGAAAGATAAGTACACCAAGGAAAAGTGATGTTGCTCTTCTATCCATGATAGAACCAGAAACATTTACTCAATCAAGTAAGGATCCTCATTAGGTAAAAGCCATGGAAGAAGAAATGTCTCAAATTAAGAAGAATGAGACATGGGAGTTGGTACCTCATCCAAAGGACAAAAAAATAATAGGAACCAAGTGGGTATTCAAAAACAAAATGAATGAAGATGGAAAAATCATCAGAAATAAGGCAAGGCTTGTTTGTAAAGGTTATTCACAAATTGAAGGAATTGACTTTGAAGAAACATTTGTACTAGTAGCTCGTGTGGAAGCTATTAGGATGTCCTTGGCATTTGCTTGCTCAAAAGGATTCAAAATCTATCAAATGGACGTAAAATCAACATTTCTGAATGGGGAACTCAAGGAAGAAGTCTACATGGAGCAACTAGAAGGGTTTAATCTAACAGAAGGAAAAGACTTTGTTTGTAAGTTGAAAAAGGCATTATATGGGTTCAAACAAGCTACTAGAGCTTGGTATGCAATATTGGATCACTATCTACAACAACAAGGATTCAAGAAGGGGGTCGCAGGAAGTAATCTCTACATAAACACATATGATGATAAGTTACTAGTCACACTTGTTTATGTTGATGACTTGATTTTTGCTGGTAATAATGATGAGATGAGCCATGATTTTTCTCAAAATATGTCAAAGGAGTTCGATATTTCAATGATATGAGAGTTATCTCACTTCCTTGGACTACAAGTATCTCAAACCACGACAGGCATGTTTATATCTCAAGCCAAATATCTTAAAGACATGCTTAAAAGATATGGTATGGAAGATTGTGCACCCATGAGCACACCTATGACCACAAGTTGCAAATTGAGAAAAAATGATGACTCCCCTCCGGTAGATGCAACTCATTACAGGTCAATAATTGGAGCCCTTTTGTACTTAATTAATACGAGACCTGACATCATGCAAGCAGTAGGAATGGTGGGAAGATTTCAATTAGCTCCTAAACAATCCCATTTGTTGGTTGTGAAAGAATTCTCAGATACCTAAAAGGAACTTCTGATTTCAGTCTTTGGTACCCTAAGAGCTCAACTCTTACCTTGACTGCATACACCGATGCTGATTGGGACGGAAGTGTCACTAATTGGAAAAGTACTAGTAGAAATGCATTCTTCTTGGGAGACTGTTTAGTATCTTGGCTCACCAAAAAACATACATCCATATCACTATCTATAGCTAAAGCCGAGTATATAGTTGCCGCAGATTGTTGCACTCAAATACTATGGATGAAGGAAGCTCTAAAAGATGTCAACATAGGTACAAATCAACCAACTACCATCTATTGTGATAACACAAGTGCGATAGCCTCAGCAAAAATCCAGTGACACACTCAAAGACCAAACATATACCAACCAAGTATCATTTCCTTCGTGATCAAGTAGATAAACAAAACATCATCTTGGAATATATCAATACTAAGGAGCAGATAGCTGATATTTTCACAAAACCTCTTCCTAGAGAATCATTTGAACATCTTTGTCAAAAGATGGGAGCTATCTCTTTAGCATCATTTAATTTGATTCATAAAGATGTTGCAGGACGGGTGGAGTAGTTGGATAGGGGGAGTCCCTGAGCACTCCTTTGCCATTGATGTCAAATGGGGAGAGAGGAAGAATATTTCCATCAATAACAAAGGGGGAGATTGTTGACCTAGATTATCATTGATGTCAATATGGCAATATTCTGGATGAGTAAACAATGATGGGAAGCCATTGGAAAGACATTGTAAACCATCAGAAGAGCTCATTGGAAGCACAAAACAAGAGCAGTCAAAGAAAATCCAGAGGAAGAATTTCAATGGAATAAACAAAGAGGAACACGTAGTGGAGAAGCATAAACAACAGTATCGAAAGCCACAGGAAAGCCAAGTAAGCGTATGAGAGGAAGATTGAGAACGAGCCATATCAGGATCCAATGAAGTCAACAGAGGAGCCAAAAGAGCGGAGGAGTATATAATATAGGCAAAAATCAAGAATACGAATGAAGAGTGAATGCACGTGGTTATATTCCAAAAAGCAGGTTTGAAATAGTGACAGTGGTTTTCAGGCACACTCAAGGCTATAAGTGGTATTTAGGGTTGATCACCCAATACCATTCATCGATTGATGCATGGCAGGAGAAAGAGAGGGGAAACCGCCTTATCAGGCGAGTAATCCTCATGCATGTAGCTCACCCGATATCATTGTCGAGCGTTGGATCAAATGCATTTTGATCTACGGTGCAAGATCACCGAGGAGCTTTGTTGGTCGGGTGTAATATCAACCGTCGAATGGGATGGTAAGATCTACGATGGAGGATTGATCTGAAAAAGGAAAACATCGAAAATGTGCATGTACAGACCCAACAATATATATGTTCGGGTGTATAAATAGTTGAAGTCCGACTAAGTGTTTTGAAGTGAGGTTTTCAGTGTATTTCATATGTATCCTTGTATTTTGGCTTTAAGCCTTACCACATTAAAATATGCGATTGTGATATCTATATATATATATATATATATATATATAGACCCACGGGACCATTACAATGTGATGTATTGTTATATCGCATCCGCCTATCGAAACTCTCATAACGCAAGTTATAAAGGGATGTCACCCCTGAACCATCAATTGTGATACGTATGCAAAACCGTTGTGATGTTATAACATGCCCTATTGTAATATCACGTTCGTCACAATATCGCAAGCCTTGTTGAAGTTTTTGCCACATTAAAATCTGCCAATTGCGATATAATTTCGGACTCGACTACACCATTATAGCATGGCTAAATCAAATGTCGCATCCATGGTAATCACAATGTTCAAAGGAAAGCCGATCCAGTGATTGTGATAAGGGTATGGACCCGAAGGACTTATTAATAATTGTTCAATACCATATCGCATCCACTCCGGTCGGTAGTTGGGAATCGACTATGTTATGTGCGAACCTCCGGAAGCGACGATTGCAATAAAAGGATTATATGGCATGTGGGACCTTTTATATGGCTATATTCTCTCTTATATGGTTTCTATGAACAATTTATGTATATTAGACAGAGGAAGCCGAAGAGTGAGCACAAAGGAAGCTAAAATATCAAGCGAGCATTGAGGAAGCCGAAGAGCCAGCAGAGAAAGGAAGACAAAGTTTAGGGGTATCAGGGATATAAAACAAAGAACAAGGAAAGTTTTGAGACTGGCGAACTATAAGAAAATAAAGGAAGCCGAAGTTCTGGCAAAAGTGGAAGGAACAGGAGGACAGAAGTAAGTCATAGGCCCAACAGGGTTGGGGGCAGAGAATTACAACCAAACAGATCTAGGTAGTTTACAGTAGAGGGTTGGAGCACTTGAGGTTGGTGCTCCTAAATTCAAGGTTGGTACCTTGACCAGACAGAGTTGGTGCTTTGGATGTTGACGCCTCACAAAGAGTCCAAGTTGGTGCTTGGCAATTGATTGAAACCATATATATATATATATATATAGTACTTGATTGATTGCAAATATCACATTAATAAAAGCATCTATTCTTGTTATCTACTTTTGTGTTCCAAATATAAATGTTTTAATTGATATACATAATAATTTAAAAGAAATAATGATTCACCCCCGCTCTCAATATTTCCAACAATTAGGAAGGTTTGTTGAGTACTTTTGAGCTATTTGGTGGGCTTCTCACCAATAGGGTTGTTATTTTGCACATTAAATTCATTTTTAGGGGATTATTGGGATAATTAGACCAAATCAAATTCCTAAAGGCTCATATAAATAGAATATGATCCTCATTTGTGAATCCAATCATTTGTATTTGGATCACTCTTGTAAAACGAATTTGGACCTGCAGTAGAGGACACAATTTTGGATGTTTATTGATGAATTAGGATGTTTGGATAAATTTGTTGGTTACCTTGGAGCTTATTTTGTGAAATATTGTGGATGTATAGAGTCTTATTTATCTTGTAAGTTCCATATGTTGCTATATTTTTATTTTTATGAATGTCTAATGCATGGAAATGTTCTTATGGTGGTTAAATGTGCCCTAATTAATCTGAATTGCTTGAACCATTGAAAACTATTGGAATTTTGCATGTGTTACTCATTGGATAAATAATGAATGAATGTTCCTAGAGGATTGATTAATATGCATCCTTGAAACTCCATAAAATTGTCATTGAAGTATAAAATTCTAGAAGTTGTTTTATTTTTGTTGCATCTAGAGGAGCAAAATTTCTTCTAGGTCTCCTTGAAAAGCGAATTGACATCTCATGATTTATCTTGACTCCATTTTCTCCCAACAGGCAGGCACTAGTCCTAATCCTAGTTGAACAAGCATAAACCAATCAATTTTATCTCCTTTTCAATTTTTCTCCCCTAACCCTAATAGGTTACCTAGGGCAGAGTGTGAATTTATTTAGAAGGTAAGTCTTTAAGAGAAATTTGGTAGGAAACTATGTTGGTGAGTCCTCTTCTTGCTCTCCAAATTTAAGGCACTCCTTTTGGCTTGTTTAGGAGGAATTCTGAGCCCTAGTTTCAACATTGAATTTTACCCTAAGCTTCTTTGGTTAGCAGCATTCTATAGGTCATTTTTTCTTGAAAAATCAGAGGAATTTAATCATTCTTTGACACTTTCTCATCCTTTCTTGACCTATATTTCCCATTGAAAATAATTCCTCTTGTAAATTTGAAAACCCTAGGCCTTGTTTGGATTCCTCTAGGTCTTTCTTGTGGTCCCCATTCTTTACATGGTTGTTACCTTAAAAAACCCTAAGAGAGGTGCTTCTCATTCCCTTAGGAATAATTTAACTTAGGTGTATCCCTTGTATTTAATATGCTCTACTCCTGGGTTTATGCCTCCTAATAAGCCTTTCTTGGAGAGCCATTATCTTTCCTTCGAAGCAACTAAGCCATTATCTGAGACTCTCCTTTGAATAGGCTTTGGAAATCACCTTATTCCTTGACATTGACCTTATCAATTGAGTGATTTCCCTTATACCAGGACATCTCCCATCGGTGAAATTCTATAAAGAGCATGGGACACTGATTGAGGTGACAATGGGTCTTTGTGTCATTGTTGTCATTTGGTCTAGTAGTTGTCCCTTAGGTACCTCTCGTAAGACCCTTACTAGATTGTGTGGCAACAACAATTACTTGTGAATACATTTATTGTTCCTTCTTAGCTTTTCATTATTATTCATAAATCAATTATTAATTTATCCATTCAAGTACTAGAAAAAGAAATATAACAATGCATAAGGGACAAGAGACACCAGAAATTAGGCTAGTGGCCAAGGAAACATCCCCAAGGGGAAATCCACAATCCTTTCCCCTATAGAATATTTTGTCAAAACGAGAAATATAAGTCATAAGCAAACTGACCAGTATTCCAAGCACCAAGTCATCCCTCCATCAATAGCTCAAATTCTGCCAAATTTGTCCACAATATCTTCAACAAGTCATATCACAAGATGCCACATTCCTGTCCTTAAATACCATGTCTTAAAGAGATAGAGTTCCTTCATAAACTAGATTACTCATAGAATAAATAATGCCTCAGGTATGTCGTATTCCACAAAATTATAGTCCTTCAGATGGCTCGCATTTCATGATAATATAATGTCATAGATTGCATAACACAAGATTGCAGTACCACAGATAGCTCACATACTTTAGAGGTGTAGTGCCACAAATAGCTTGCATACTTCATAAGTATAGTTCCATATATAACACACATTTATTCCTCGTACCTTCACATATATTAGCCTCAGAAACCACCCACCTTATCCTTCTGCTTCGGCCTCATATCATTCATCCAAATTCTATGTTTCATGGAGATGAATTGGTTCTATTTATAGTTGATTGTGTTGAATAAAGTATAACTAGGTTTGGTCTTCATAATGACTTGATCTTTATATATGATGTAATAAAGGAGATTATTTTGTATTCCTTGCCACATGGGTTTCATGAGCAAGAAGTGTCATTAGGTAAAAAAATTCTTCTTGATGTCTTTAAGATTTATTAATAAAGTCAAAGAGTCAAGTAATGTATGAAGGAGCTCTTTAAGAGCCTATGCAAAATGTATTCCAGTCAAAGCATCCCTCCAAGACCAAGAACAATCCTCCAAAAGACATGCACAAGAAGACTGCCAACAAAATGTTAAATAGGACATCATGTCCACTACAAAATGAATTAAATGCATAATTAAAAGTAATGTCGGCTTGGGAAATAGACATGTCAGTTCATGTATTCAAGTTGGCTCAATATAGGATGCATAAACGCCTATAAATACCCGTCTAGGGTATCCACAAATGTTAGGTAAGAATTCAGATTTTCTCCTCTGAAATTTTGGATACTTAGGGAGCAAAGAGGATAGAACTTTTGATGGGGTGCAGACCTAGTAGTTTGTATGGGTATAGTAATAAATCCCCACTACAAGAAGGCAAGCGTTCTGAGTCTCAGAGGAAGAAGGATCACCATGTTATTCAGATGGGTATGGGAGCAGATATCCTCACTACAATAGGACATGCCTCTGCACCTCAGATGGCACAATGAGACAAGAAAACACTTCGGATGGGTACATGATATGTTTCATAGTAAGAACATTGACTTGACAGCTCTCGGTGGGTATCATGATCCCAGAAAAGATATGAGTGAAAGAAGGAACATTATCACAATCACTAACATTGTCTGAGCATACTTAGTCTCAGTGGGTATCAAATTATTCAGATCTGTCTCCTAGCAATCTCACTATGTATGTATCTCAGTGATCCCACATCTACACAAAGTCTCGACATACATCTAGTTGCAGTTATGATGAGTGTAATGTCACACTCTATATTGATTAAACCATGATCCTAATAAGCATTACATTCAAGATATCAATGAATAAATGATCTTATGAATACAAGTTTATAGTCATGATTTCCAGAATGAAGACATAGAATCAAGGTCACTGTAAAGATCTCAAGAAGAGAAGAGATCTTGTTAACATGATGAAGAAGCAGCAATGAAGATCTCAGTGATGTTGTAGCAATGGCTTCAATGGTGCAACAATGAGGATGATCCCAGCAGTGATAGAGAAGTGGATTGATGTCTTGGTCTTGGAGAGGCAGAATGTGTCAAGAGTCATGGTCTTGATATTCATCAATTGGAACCTCTATAAGAAGAATTTTGCGTGGGTTTTTCTCTCCAATTTGGCCCTGGAAGAAAGCCAAATACTTTGTGTTATTGTCTCTTTTTTATCTTAGTTTGATGTTTACTTCATTATTTGCATATGTGTGTTAGCTTCATCAAACAGATATAAAGAATAAAAGAGATAGGAACACAAATGTTTGGCTGTCTACCAGGGCCAAAACCTCTCCCTCTTGGAGAGGAAAACCCACACAAAATTCTTCTTATAGAGATTTTATTGACAAATACCAAGACCATGACCCTTGACCTAATCTACCTCTCCAAGACCAAGCCACCAATCCTCTTTCTCGAGCACTACTGAGATCATCATCTTGCTATTCCTCTAACACTATTGCATTACTAAGAATTTCATTTATGTAGCAATGTCATTAGGTTTATCATGTCTACACCATGGTTGTCTCTATCATGACAACACTTCACTGTACTACTTCTTTCATCATACTTGGATTGTAATACTTTTTGTGATCCTTGTCATTGAGATTGCCTTTGAAATCATATTTATATTGATATTTCTATCTTGACTGAGATTGTAACCATGTTATAACAGAGATACCTTACTATACCTTATCCAAGATTTCAAACCTTCAAGAAGGACATCCTAAATTTTCCTTTATAATATGGATCTCTGCTCCATCCATGGTTGCACCTAGTCATCGAGATCTTGCACCCAAGTTTGTAGCTATGCCAAGAATGTAATACATATAAGGTAGAGGTGTGATCTTCGTTGATCCTATAGAATAGATCCATGAATTCTCATCCTCGTACCTAGTATCCTATAGGGATACCATGACTACCCCTTGTCATACTTATCCATGTAATGCGGAGACTATCACTATAAGGGTTAGGTCTTTATATAGTTTAGACCTTACTGCAATAACCTCATTTAAGGTCTTTACTTCCTCATCCATCCGAGAATCAGTTCATAGGTAGTATATAGATTAGATCTGTTTCCATATTATGCTTTCAAGTTCTGGTCATGGCTGCACCTAATACCCTAGCTGACGTGCAGTCAAACCCTGCTTCTTCATGTAATATATTATTCCTTGATTACGTGCTCTCTCCCACCTTCACTGTGGATCCCTCACCCATGTCCCCATTTGCCTGTGGTGACATGAGATCACGCTGACTGCACCCATATGAAGCACACCTTCATGCACCCTATACCCTATTGACATCTCAAAGAAATGCGAGATCTTCACCACTGATTTGTGGATACCTCAACATGGTATTTATAGTGGTTGTGCACATATATATTAGGCCGACATGTCCTTTTCTTCAAGCCGACATGTCATAAATTTATATATGTAATCCATTTTTGAGCCGACATGAAGATCCTTTGAATCTTTTACTTGCAAACTTTGGTAGGATTATTTTTGAGGCATTGATCTTGGTCTTGGAGGGTTGTTTACAAAACTTGAATACTTGTACAAATTTACATAAAGTTGTGAAGATTTTTTATACAACTGACATGACTCTTTTACATATGAATAAATCATAAATACATCAAGAAGAATTCTTTCACCTAGAGACACTTCTTTCTCATGAAACCCATGTAGCAAGATTACAAAAATAATTTATTACATCACGTATTACATTAGTTACAAAGATCATGTCATTATGAAGACTAAACCTAGTTACACTTTATTCAACGCTCCCTCTTAACTAGGGAAGTATTCATAATGGTACTTGGCCATTCTCAATCTGAAGAATTTCTAATAAGAAGAATCATATTTGCAATCCATCTGTTATAACATCATTTCAACCAACATTGTTTCCATTTAGCAAGGCCTTGACTAACAACTCTATTTCTCACTTAGATCAAAGCACACAATGTTGGCGATACGAATGACTCATAGACACACATCATCATTGTCTCTCTTAGGGTCATACCCACCTAGGTGTTCTCCGAGTATGCCCTACTAGGACTATTCTCATCTTGGTTTCCCAGCCCTCAAGAATATCCATCCTCTTGCCCACTCTGATTCCAAAAACATGAATGTGATAACTCCGGAAGATAAAACCACAAACTCAAATGGAAAAAACCTCAAATCAATAATATTGGTCCTCTTTACCACTCTTTTCTTGGATGCCCTACCACATCCTCAAACAGTTTTGGATGTCGAATGATTACACAATCCTCCATTCTTTCTTCCAAACTGAAGATAAGATTGTCGTGTCTAACTCTCCCTCTCAATTAGGGAAGAGTTCCAAGTTTCTCTTCACTTAGAAACTTGTTGGAGTTCCTTTGCTCACAGGAACTTCCCAGAGCTCCCTCTTACTCAAGGAATCTATCATCAGTGCTTTATAGGGTCTTCTAGTTGGCTAATGATTCAAGACTTTGAAGTTATCAATTTCTTCACATGTAGGGTTTAGCCATCCATCACTTTCCTCCGTCATGTCATTCCTTCTTTCCTGGAAAGCATCCTCCTTGGCTTTACATCTTGGCCTTCCTTCATAAGCTCACATGCATTATTTTTCCTTCAATAATGATTGCTTTGGATCATAAGTTACATAGCTGTGAGATCCTTCACAACTCTTATTTCCTTGATCCTGCACACATACCTAGACTTTTCCAAGAGGTCAGACACCAAAACAAATCACATATTACCTTCTTTGTCGTGGCCTTCTTCTAGTGACATCTGCTTGTAGGTATTAATTATCCTTCATACATGATGACACATCTCCCAATGATATCTATTGTCAAGGGTCCTCATCCTTTCATACTTCCATCAGAGTCTTCACATCTTTCAGGGAGATATCCTAGTCAAGTCTTCTTGATCTTCTAGATGTTGATTGACTTCATCAAGGTTGCATACTTCACGATCTCTTCCATCCTCATTTCTTTCATTCCCGGGAGATATTAGAGTTTTTCAATTGTAGTCAACTAACTCATACTTCATATGAGGACATACTATGTTGATTTCATCTAGTTAGACTTATGTCTTTCTGTATTCTTTCAAAGAAGAAGATCCTTTCCCTTTTGATCATTCTTGATCCATTTTTATCTGCAACCATATATCATGAAATTACAATATCAAATGCAAATACAAATACAATCATACATACCTCATTTTTCCTTCAGGTATCTTTTAGCAGCTTCATTAATTGAAGGGATATTCAATCCCTTGATCTGCTTCATCATATCATTAGCCCTTTGTCTCATGATTTCCATAAGTTGGAAATCCTAATGAATCATTTGTTGACTTTTGGACTAGGAGATCCTTCGCTAAAGTTTCTATCAGAGATGCTTCAGGATCTAGTACGTCCCCATATGGAAAATGATTCCTTTCACCTTGTTTTAATGCATACTGAGATTCCCAAGAGCTATATCATCTACGATTCCCATACTATTTCTTGTTTTTCATGGTGCCATGATGCATCTCCTTACCATGATAGGATCCGTTTGAGAGGGATACCATCTCATTCTTAATGGAGATCTATTATTCCCTCTTTCTCTGAGATTTCTTCAGCTTCCTTCACCCTTCCAGCGATATGAGTTCCTCTTCAATAGTACTATTCTTTCTTGTCAAACTTATTTTAGTTATCATCACTATTTATGTCCTATCAACTTTCCTTAATCTATTGCTTCATAGAGACCATGGACTATTGATCAAGGTATCCATCTTGTTCATTGACATATATTACCTTTCTTATCAATAATGATCATCTATTCATCATTTTCTTAGATCTCTCAATTGAGATATCATGAAGATGCTTCTTCATTCCTTGGCACCTTTTACAATTCATTTTAGAGAGTATATCCTTTTATGTCTCCCTTATTACTTCATAGAACCTTAAGAGTTATCTTGACTTCAGAGGAGACCTTGTTGTACTAAATTCACTCCCTCATGAGGATTCTATCAATCCTACTGCAAGAAATTTCGATGATTTATCTAACACATAGATCTTCTTGCATCGATGAAGTCAATAAATCAAAACCTGATTATAGAATGAAATATACTTACTTGATATGTGAAGACAAGATATTCACCTTGATCATGTTGGTTGTTGTTGAGGTAGATGCATTGATATTTCCTCCGTATATGATCCTTGTTGAAGCTTATCTTCAATTCCTTCAAGAATAATTGACTTTAATATCTAGTCCTTGCAGCATCAACTAGAGGTTGCTTGCCATGACGTAACTGGATAGTGCAACATTTGATTTGAGTACGGTTGATATGCTTTTGAATCAATTTGAAAGGTATTTAATATGAGATAGTAACGATCACTGAGATGTTGAAAGTGTAGTTGTGAGATTTGAAAACTGTTTTCATTCAAAAAACCTTATTGTTGTAGACTTGATTTTGTATATTATTTCCTTGATCTAAGGTTTGATCAAGGTAATTGTTTAATGTAGGTCCTGTCATCTTTGAACTTGCTTTGATGCTTGAATCTTGATTCTTGCATGTCTCTTTTCTTCCCTTCCTTTGACTATTGAACCTTCGCTCTAATACCATGTTGAAGAATCTAGGGCAAGCAAAGTTAAGATGATTATTTGTTACATGATAACAATTTGTGAAGTATTTAACAATTTATCTTAGCTTGTTGTTTACTTCATTATTAGCATGTGTGTGTTAACTTCATCAAACTACTATCAAGAATAAAAGAGATATGAACATAAATGTTTGGCTTTCCACGAGGGCCAAAACCTCTCCCTCTTGGAGAGGAAAAACCACGCAAATTTTTTCTTATGGAGATTCTATTGACGAATACCAAGACCATGACCCTTGACACTATTTGCCTCTCCGAGACAGGGCCATCAATCCTCTTTCTTGATCACTATTGAGATCATCATCTTGTTGCTCCTCTGACACCATTTCATTACTGATAATTTCATTTTTGTAGCAATGTCATTAGGTTTATCATGGCTACACCATGTCTGTCTCTTAATGTACTATTTCTTTCATCATACTTGGACTGTAATACTTCTTGTGATCCTTATCATTGTGACTGCCTTTGAAATCATATTCATATTGAGATTACTATCTTGACTGAGATTGTAACCATGTTATAAAAGAGATATCTTATCATACCTTATCTGAGATTTCAAACCTTCAAGAAGGAAATCCTAAATTGTCCTGTATAATATGGATCTCTACTTCGTCCATGACTACACCTAGTCATCGAGATCTCGCACCCAAGTCTGTATCTATTTCGAGATTGTAATACATATAAGGCAGAGATGTGATCTTCGTTGATCCTATAGAATAGATCCATGACTACTCATCCTTGTACCTAGTATCTTATAGGGATACCATGACTGCTCCTTGTCATACTTATCCATGTAATGCAAAGACTGTCACTATAAGGGTTAGGTCTCTATATAGTTTGGACCTTACTGCACTAACCTCATCTTGAAGTCTTTACTTCCTCATCCATTTGAGAATTGGTTCATAGGTAGTATATAGATCATATTTGCATCCATATTATACTTGCAAGTTCTTGTCATAATTGCACCTAATACCCTAGCCAAGGTGCAGTCAGACCCTTCTTCTTCATGCAAGTTCTTCTTCCTTGATTGTGTGCTCTCTGCCTCCTTGATTACAACTCCCTCACCCGCGTCCTTGTCTGCTTGTGGTGACATGAAATCACCTTGCCTGCACCCATACAAAGCACACCTTCCTACACCCTATACCTTATTAACATCTCATAGAAATGTGAGATCTTCACCACTGATTTTGCGATACCTCAACAAGGTATTTATTGTGGTTGTACACATATATATTAGGCCGACATGACCTTCTGAACTGAAGTGTCCTTTTCTTCAAGCTGACATGTCATATATTTATATATTTAATCCATTTTTGAGCCGACATGAAGATCCTTTGAATATTTTTCTTGCAGACTTTCGTAGGCTTGCTTTTGAGGCATTGATCTTGGTCTTGGAGGGTTGTTTAGACAACTTGAAGAATTGTATATATTTACATAAACTCATGAAGAGTTTTATACAAATGACATGACTCTTTTGCATATGAATAAATCCTAAAGACATCAAGAAGAAGTATTTCACCTAGAGACACTTCTTGCTCATGAAACCCATGTACCAAGATTACAAAAATAATTTATCACATCATGTATTACATTTGTTACAAAGATCATGGCATTATGATATACCGAACCTAGTTACACTTTCTTCAACAATTAGTAAGCAAGGTAACAAATTTCCATGAACAAGAACATTACCTCAATAAAAAAATTTGTGGTCTCTATGCTAGATAGAGAAAGACAAGTTGAAAGGACTCAAATATTTGCAGAAAGAAAATGGAAGGTTGACATGATAGAAGAGTACTATGGAAAGATTATGGAAAGGAGCTCATATCACCACAAGGGTGAAGGAAGTTGAAGAAAATGGCCAAGGGAAGAGGGAATAATAGACCTCTACTATGAATGAGATAGCATCTCTCTAAAAATGGATCTATCACGAGTCCTTGTAGATATGATCATGATAATAAGATGCATTGTGGCATCATGAAAGCATTAGAATAAAGAGCTCGTGATATCACCATGAGAAACATGAAGGACATAGCTATTGGGAATCTCATCGCACATTAAAGGAAAGGAAGAAGTCATACAGGTCAAAGGAAACATTTGCCAGATGGGATATGAAAGATCTTGTAGATTATTTGATAGAAACCTCAGCGGTGGATCCCCTAGTATGGGAAGGCAACAAGTGTTTCATCGGGAAATCCAACTTATGGAATTCATGAGATGAAGGACTAATGACTTGAGAAATGAAGCAGGTCAAGGGATTGAAGATATTTTAAATCAAGAAAGTTACTGGAAGAATCTTGAAGGAAAAATGAGGTATGTATGCTTATATTTGTATTTAATATTGTAATGTCATGATATATGGTTGCAAGTAACATGGATAATGCATGATCAAAAGGAAAAGGATCTCCTCCTCTTAAAGGATGCAGAAAGGCATAAGTCACACTAGATGAAATAAAAATAATATTTCCTCATATGAAGTATGAGGTGGTTGACCACAATTAAAGAAACTCTGATTGAAACCTCCTAGGAAGGGAAGGTGTGAGGATGGAAGAGATCCTGAAATATGCAACCATGATGAAGAAAATTAACATCCAAAGGATCGGGAATATTTGACCAGGAAATCTCCCTGAAAGATGTGAAGGCTCTGATGGAAGTTTGAAAAGATGAAGACCCTTGACAACCAATACCTTTGGGAGATGTGTCAACGTGTATGTAGGATGTTGATACCTACAAGAAGATGTCACTAGAAAAGGCCATCACCAAAAAGGTAATATGTGATTTGTTTTTGGTATTTGACCTCTTGGGCAAATTCTAGGTATGTGTGTATGGCCATGGTAAGAAGAGTTGTGTAGGATGTCACAACTATGTACCTTGTGATCTAGAGCGATCATTGTTGAAAGAAAGGTGAAGATAGATGGACCTATGAAGGAAGCCACATACGTAAAGCCAAGGAGGATACTTTCCGGGAAAGAAGGAATGACATGATGGAGGAAAGTGATGGATGGATGAACCCTACCTATGAAGAAATTAATGACATCGAAGTCTTGGATCATCAATCAACTAGAAGACCCTATAAAGTACTGATGATAAAGTCCCTGTTTAAGAGGGAGCTCTGGGAGGTTCCTATGAGTAAAGGAACTCGAGTAAGTTTCTGAGTGAAGAGAAACTTGGAACTCATCCTTGGTTAAGAGGGAGAGTTAGACACGAAATTCTTGTCTTCAGATTGGAATAAAGAATGGAGGATTGTGTAATCATCTGGCATCCGACACTCTTTGAGAATGTGGTAGGGAATCTAAGACAAGAGTGGGTAAGAGGATCGATCTTCTTGAGGGTTGGGAATCCAAGATGAGAATAGTCCTAGTAGGGTATACTCAGAGAACACTCGGGTCATGACCCTAAGGGAGACAATGATGATGTGTATCTATTAGTCATCGGTCTCACCAACATTGTGTGCTCTAATCTAAGTGAGAGATAGAGTTGTTAGTCAAGGCCTTGCTAAATGAAAACAATTTTGGTTTAAATGATGCTATGATAGATGGATTGTAAATTCGATTCTTCTTATAAGAAATTCTTCAGATCGAGAATGACCAAGTACCATTATGAATATCTCCCTAGTTAAGAGGGAGTGTTGAAGAGTATAACTAGGTTCGGTATTCATAATGACTTGATCTTTACATATGACATAATAAAAGAGATTATTTTGTATGCCTTGCTACATGGGTTTCATGAGCAAGAAGTGTCATTAGGTAAAATACTTCTTTTGGACTTTAGTATTTATTAATAAAGCCAAAGACTCAAGTCATTTATGAAGGATCTCTTTAAGAGCCTATGTAAAATGTATTCTAGTCAAAGCAACCCTCCAAGACCAAGAACAATCTTCCAAAAGGCATGCACAAGAAGACTGTCAACAAAATGTTAAATATCACATCATGTCGGCTACAAAATGAATTAAATACATAATTAAAAGTCACATCATCTTGGGCAATAGACATGTGAGTTCATGATTTCAAGTTTCCTCAATATAGAAGACACAAATGATTATAAATACACTTCTAGGGTATCTGAAAATGTCAAGTAAGAATTTGGATTTTCTCCTCTAAAATTTCGGATACCTAAGGAGCAGAAAGGATAGAAATTCGGATGGGGTGCAGCCCTAATAGTTTGTATGGTTATAGCAATAAATCCGCACTACAGGAAGGAAAGTGTTTTGAGTCTCGGATGAAGAAGGGTCACCATACTAATCTGATGGGTATGGGAGTAGAGATCCACACTACAATAGGACATACCTCTACACCTCGGATGGCACAATGAGACAAGAAAACACTTCAGATGGGTACATGATTTGTTTCATAGTAAGAGCAATGACTTGAAAGCTCTCAGATGGTTATCATGATCCCAGAAAAGATCTCAATGCAAGGAGGAACATTATCGCAGTCATTAACACTGTCTCGGCATACTTAGACTTGGTGGGTATCACAGTATTCAGATTTGTCTCCTAGCAATATTAGTGTGTATGTATCTCAATGATCCCACATCTACATATAGTCTCGACATACATCTAGTTGCAGTTATGATGAGTGTAATGTAACACTATATCTTGATTGAACCATGATCCTAATAAGCATTACATTTAAGATCACAGTGAAGAAATGATATTATGAATACAATTTTATAATCATGATTTCTATAATGAAGACATAGAATCAAGGTCATTGTAAAGATCTCAAGAAGACAAGAGATCTTGTTAACATGATGAAGGAGTAGTAATGAAGATCTCATTGATGTTGTAGCAATGGCTTCAGTGGTGCAGCAATGAAGATGATCGTAGCAGTGACAGAGAAGTGGATTGATGTCTTGGTCTTGGTCTTGGAGAGGCAGAATGTGTCAAGGGTCATGGTCTTGATATTCGTCAATTGGAGCCTCTATAAGAAGAATTTTGCGTGGGTTTTCCTCTCCAAGAGGGAGAGGTTTTGGTCCTAGAAGAAAGCCAAATACTTAGTGTTATTGTCTCTTGTTTTGATAGTAGTTTGATGAAACAAACACACTCTAATAATAATATGAAAATCAAGCTAAGCTAAAATTGCTAAAGAACTTCACAAATTGTTATCATGTTAAGAAGAATAACTTTGATTTCTGAATGCCCTGGAGCTTACAACAAATTGTTCATGCAAAAGGGCACATCTCTTAGGAAAGATGACTTGTCTTCTGGAGGACTGACTTGGTCAACTTGGAGACATAGAAACATACTTTTAAAATTCAGTTTTCTCTTTAATGTCAAAATGGGAAATGATCAAAAAAAAATTCTTTTGACTCAGCTTAATTCTTTTTGACTCAATAATGTTGAAATTTTCATATTTTATGTCGTTACAATCACTTAAATCCAAAACTTATTTATGCTGAAAAATATGTCAAGTAATTATAGATAGAACATAAACCATATAAACCATATGCACAATGGAATATAGTCAAGAGCTTAATGAGACGTAGAGAAGTTAGGTCAATGACTAAGGAAAAACCCACAAAGGGAAAACCCAATCAAATTCTTCTTCTATTAGAAATCAATTGTTTAGCATAGATACAAAGTACACTGAGAGAATGAAGAAGTTCACCCGAATCTAATTCAAGAAGATCTCTTATAGCAGTAGCTAATGCAAGCACTGAATCACTTTGGCTCTCCAGTATCTTCTCTTTCTCTTCAAGGCTCTCTCTCTCTCTCTCTCTCTCTCTCTCTCTCTCTCTCTCTCTCTCTCTCTCTCGCTTCCTCTAGACTCTCAAACTCTCCCTTTCTCAAGTTTGAATTCTCCTTTCACAAGCACAAGTAAGCGTGTCAAGTGTGGATGGGAGGCACAATATATAGGAAGAGCAAGGAGGTCAAATTCATGAGGGAGTAACTCCTATGCCTTGAGGAGGAGTTACATATGCCAAAATAGGAGTGTAACTTATGCCATAAAGGAGAGGAGTGTAACTTATGAATTTAGGAGAGAAGTGTAACTTGTTCATTAAAGAGATGTAAGAGGAATATTTTAAAGATGAGTCATTAAAGTGTCTAAGAGAGTGTAAGAGTTGTGTAACAACATTAAAGAGAGAGAGTAATGAATCCACTAATAGAGAGAGAGAGAGAGTAGCATATTCATAAATTGAGGGGAGTTACATATGACATGATTGAGAGACTTGAATTTATTTTTAATAATAATATAATAATAGCATAAAGAGGATAATCGTAATAATAATAATAATATTGATGATTAAGTTAAAAATTAAACAATTGAGATTGATTAAGGACACGTTAAGTGATTCTCCATTGTATATATATGATAACGACTTGATGGAAAGTGATTTACTATTTTTGTAAAGTCATAGTTCAAAGATAGGCATGAATTTCTATTTTTAGAAAGTCACTTTATGAAGGTAGGAAATGAAATTTTATTCAAGGAAATTTATCTCATAACTGTCAATTTTCAACACTCCCTCTCAGCTAGGGAGGAATTTCTTTCAGATACAAGGATCTCTATTATCTCTGCTTTGGAACAATGATGTTACAATCTAATGAAGAAGAATCGTTATAGGGGAGATACATCAATCACCTTATACACACTTGGGGGGATCCACTTGTCAACACATTACAAGGATCTTTCTCATCCAAGGCTCATCATTTCTTAGGGGGAATCTCTTGTCAACACATGACAAGGATCTTGGATATCTAAGGCTTATCATCCATGACCACCCTCTCTAGAAGGGGTCACATCTATCAATCCAAGTTGCTCCTATAAAACCAAGAACTTTCCTTTCGGTAAAGACTTGGTAAGAATGTGAGTGATCTGGTCATCAATCATTATATGATGAAGTCTTATTGCTCCTATTTTCACTATATCCTGAATATAATGATATTTGATCTCAATGTGTTTGGACTTGTCATAGAACACAAGATTTTCAACAAGTCGAGTCCCACTCTTATTGTCACAATAAATTACTGTAGTATCCAATACTTTCTCAAACATCTCTCAGAAGAGCTTCCTTATCCATACTACCTCACATCTAGCCATGCTAGTAGCAATGAATTTTGCTTCAGTCGTGCTAAGGGAAATGAAATTTTGCTTTCTTCTCATCCAAGATATCATGGAAGATCCTAAGTTGAAGCAAAACCCCGACATGCTCTTTATTTTAGTAGAGTCACCATCCCAATCAGCATTAGAGTATCCAAGTAGCCTTACATCTTCAACAGTATACCTCAATCCAAGATTGATGGTCCCATGCAGGTACCTCAAAACATGCTTTGCAGAAACCTGGTGTGCATGAGCATGCCTAATTATGTATTGACTCATAATATTGACTGCAAAGCATATATCTAGTCTAGTGATCACTAAAAACATCAATGTCCCAATTAGTTGATGGTACTTAGAAGGATTAGCCAAATCAGGTCCTACAACTTTACCACAAAGCTTCTTGAAATTAATTTTTATTGGAGTATTCATGGACTTACACTCAGTCATGTCAAACCTTTCTAGTAGTTTGACAACATATTTTCCTTGATAAAGGAAAATCTCACCATATTTATGCCATACCTCCAGGCCTAGAAAGTAGTGCATCAAACCAAGATCTTTCATTTCAAATTTAGAAGCTAACTCCCTCTTACACTAAAGAATAATAGGAACACTACAGGTGAGAAATAAATCATCAACATACAAGACCAAAATAAAAGGCATATCTTGGACTATCTTAAAGTAAAGATTTGGATTTTCAATGCATCTGGTAAAATCAAGCTTCATCAAGAAGTTATCTATGCGAGCATAACAATCTCTTGAAGCTTGCTTCAAACCATAGAGGGATTTCTTCAGCCTACACACATGAGTTTTTTTATCATGTACTTCAAATCCTTGTGGTTGCTCCACAAATACTTCCTCTTTAAGGAAGTCATGCAGAAAAGTAGTCTTCACATCCATTTGGTGAAGATACCATCATTGGCTTACAACTAGAGCTACAATAGATCGTATGGTGGTGTAATGGGAAAAATGTGCAAAAATTTCGTCATAGTCTATTCCCTCTTTCTGAGAGAAACCTCTAGACACAAATCTAGCTTTATATTTTTCAATACTTCCATCAACACCATGTTTAATTTTATACAACCATTTAGAAGATACAAAAGACTCACCTTGGGGCCTTAGAACCACTTCCCATACATCATTATGAATGATAGATTCATATTCTTTAGTCATTGTATCTTTCCACACTTGGCCCTTTACAGCTTATTCAAAAGTGCATTGTTCAGCTTGAATAATGTTTCTCATGGCTACAACATATCCTTGGAACCGGCAAGGTTTCTTGCTTTCTTTGAAATGTCCTCTAGGGGAAATATGTTTATCAACATCTTGAAGAGTGTCATGAAGACATAAAGGAATCCTTTTAGAAGGAGGATCGAAAGAATCTATGGGCTCCATGGATTCATCAAAAATAACATTTTTAGCTTCAGGATCTTCTTGTCCTTCAAATACATCATCTTGACTATCAACATCATGAGAATGAGGAATGTATCTTGATTTTCCAAGAGTTGCATCTTCATCAAATGTTACGTCTTTGCTAAATTATATATTTCTTTGATTAGGTATGTATATTCTGTAAGATTTAGAATTATCATAATAACCAACAAACGTACCTTTCTTACATGAAGCTTCCAACTTGTTCCTTTTCTCTTTAGGGACATGGAAGTAGACAGGACAACCAAAGATCCTCAGGTGCTAAACTTTGGGCTTCTCGCCAGTGGAGACTTCTTCAGGAGTCTTTTTGTTTAGGGCAAGATGAGGAGATATATTTTGGACATTGACCATTGTGGTTCCAGCTTCTCCCCATAGAAACTTTGGCAATTTCTGATCATGCAACATAGATTTGACCGATTTCATGATAATACTATTCTTTCTCTCAATCGCAACATTTTTCTATGGGTTATATGCTACATTGATCTATTTTTTGATTCCATCTTATTTGTAGAAGTCAATGAAATCATTGGAAGTGAACTCTCCTCCATTGTCAAATCTGAAAATTTTGATATGCTTTTTATTTTATTTTTCTACTAGAACTTTGTAATCTTTGAACATGTTAAAAGTTTGACTTTTATTTATCAGAAAATACATCCATGTTTTGTGACAAAAATCATCCACAAAGATAATATAATACAAGTAAACACCAAGAGAAGTTATAGCCCTTGGTCCACATAAATCAGAATGTAGAAGATACAATATGTTACTAGTTCTAATTTTGCTTGAAGGTAATGGTCTCATCACTTGATTTCTACTTGCACATCCTTGGAAAATGCCATCTTGATCAGATATGATTTCCAACATTCCGTAAACCATCTTTCTCACATGAGGTAATGCTTTGTAGTGAAAGTGAGCGAACCTTCGATGCCAAAGATCACTTTGATTATTGATGTCATGGATTAGTGCATGAATAGGTCTTCCATTTATTTTTTATAGACCTTGACATCTAGATCTCAAAGTGAGGGCATCTCTTATGTTGGATCTCGATGGCCAAGTGGGAACTTTACCATTTATGAAAGAAAATTTCATTCATTTATCTTCTAAAGTTGATATGGACACAAGATTCTTCTTTAAACTAGGTACATATAAAACTTCTTGAAGATCCAAAGTTTTACCTTTGATCCAGATGGAAAGAAATGGAATCAGATCCCTTTATGGGATATGTAGAGTTATCTCCAAGAATGATCTTCAAATTTTTCTCCCTCTCAATCAGATTAGAGAGTACTTCTTTTTAACGATAAAGTTCCTTGAATCGCCACTATCAACTAACCATCTATCACAAGAATTTGTAGGAGATGAACTAGAAAGAGAAAAAACAAGAAAGTACTTTGATTAGGTCTCAGTTGCATTATTATCATATCTTTGGTTCCTTGAGGAACAATAGTTTCCTCAATGACCAGATGGGGGTTCTCTTCTTCTTCTGTAATAAAATTTGTTGGATTGATTGTTGAAGTTGGATTTTTATGCTATTTTGTTTTCTGAACAGTCACGAGCATAGTGGCCATGCTTGCAATAGTTGTAGCATTGGACTTTTGATAAGTCTCTAGCCCATTGAGAGGAATTTTTGGGAGAAGACTTTATCAAATAATGTATTCCTCTTCTTCCTTTCTTCTTCTTGCCTTGTACAAAAAAGGTAGTAGGTTATCCCTCCTCATGCTTGGAAATTCTCCCTCTAGAAATCATTATGCCTTCTTCTTCACTGCATTTTCCTAGGAACTCATCAAATGTAGAAAATTTGTCATTATTATTGACGATAGTAATAAAAGTTTCCCAAGAAGAAAGAATACCTCCAAGCATAATCAGTATAAGTTATTTACCGAAAACAACTTCACCAGATGTTGACATCTGATATTTGATTTTCGATATCCTCATGAAGTATGCTTGAATGGTTTCTCCTTTGTTCATATTAACATCCTTGAGCTGATTCTTCAGAGCAAGAATTTGCCTCTAGTTGTTTACTTAATACATTCCACTCAACATGTCATACATTTCTTTGGCTTTCTTTAAATTGGAAAAATAAGTGATGAGGTGGTCTCCAAGAGAGTCAATGATAATGTTTTTAACCTTGTCTTATCCTTTCTTGTAGTTGGCCTTGATAGAAACATTGGAGTTTTCAGTTGGTTTTACTACCTCTCCTTCAACATACCCTATAACATCATGTTCCTCAAGAGTAAAATCCAATATGGCCTTCCAAGGGAAGAAGTTTGAAGCATCAACCAGCTTCTCTTCATTCTTTAAGTAGGAGGAATACATCAAGATCCGCTCAAAATTTCAGCAACAAATATTAAGGGAGAATAAGAGATATTTCAGTTGTAAATGAGATATTTCAATACCAAAATGAAAGAGAAATTTTAGCAGAAAATGAGTGGTAAGTAGAAGGAACAACAAGAGATTTTTTAGCAAAAAGAGAGTTGCAAATGGATTGGACAAGTTATATTTCAGAAGAAATAGACTTGAAAATGGAGCAGATAATGAGCTATATTTCAGCAGAAAGAGAGTTGCAAATGGAGCAGACAACAAGTTGTATTTTACTAGAAAAGAAGTTGCAAATGGCTCAACGGACATCAAGTTATATTTCAACAGAAAATGAGCTGCAAATAGAGTGGCAACAGTCTATATTTTAGCAGAAAAAAAGGTTGCAAATGGAGTGAAAGGCAAGCTATATTTCATCATAAAAGGAGCTTCAAATGGAGTGGACAACAAAAGATATTCCAATAGAAAGATATTTTTTAATGAGTTGATAACAAGAGATATTCCAGCAAAAAGAGAGCTAGAAATGGAGCTTGTCTTCACCAAAGCTCTGATACAATGTTGAAATTTTGATGTTCTATGTTTTTACAATCACTTAAATCTAGAAATTATTTATGTTGCAAAATATGTTAAGTAATTGTAGATAGAACATAAACCATATAAACCATATGCACAATGGAAGACAATCAAGAACTCAATGAGAGAGAGAGAAGTTAGGTCAATGACCAGGGAAAAACCCACAATGGGAAAACACAACGAGATTCTTCTTCTATTAGAAATCAATTTTTCAACGGAGATACAAAGTACAATGTGAGAATGAAGAATTTCACCCAAATCTACAGAAGATATTTGATAGCAGTAGTTGATGCAAACATTGAATCACTTCGGCTCTCCAAAATCTTCTCTTGCTCTTCAAGACTCTCTCTCTCTCTCTCTCCCTCCCTCCCTCTTGATTCTCAAACTCTCACTTTCTCAAGATCAAATTATCCTTTTACAAGCAGAAGTAACTATGTCAAGTGAGGATGAGAGGCACAAATATATATGAAGAGAAAGGAGGTCGAATTCATGAGGGAGTAACTCAAATATGATTGTAACTTATTCCATAAAGGGGAGGAGTGTAACTTATGCATTTAGGAGAGAAGTGTAACTTATTCATTAAATATGTGTAAGAGGAATATTTTTATGATGAGTCATTAAAGTGTGTAAGAGAATGTAAGTGGTGTGTAAGAGCATTAAAGAGAGAAAGGAATGAATCCACTAAGAGAGAGAGAGTAGCATATGCACTAATTGAGGGGAGTTACATATGACATGATTGAGAGACTTGAATTTGTTTTTTAGTAATAATATAATAATATCATAAAGAGGATAATAATAATACTAGTAATATTGATGATTAAGTTAAAAATTTTAAAAATGAGATTGATTAAGGACAAGCTAAGTAATTTTCGGTCGTATATATATGATTAAGAATTGATGGAAAGTGATTTACTATTTTTTGAAAGTCATGGTTGGAAAGATATACATGACTTTCCATTTTTAGAAAGAGACTTTAAGTAGGTAGGAAATGAAATTTTATTCAAGGAAATTCATCCCATACCTATCAATTTTCAACATTCCCTCTCACCTAGGGAGGAATTTCTTTCTTATACAAGGATCTCTACTTTGGAAAAATGATGTTACAATCTAATGAAGAAGAATCATCATAGGGGAGATACATCCATCACCCTATACTCACTTGGGGGGATCTACTTGTCAACACATGACAAGGATCTCGTAGATCCAAGGATCATCACTGCTTGGGGGGTCCACTTTTCATCACATTACAAGGATCTCACTCATCCAAGGCTCATCACTGCGTGGGGAGCTCCACTTGTCAACACATGACAAGGATGTCACACATCTAAGGCTTATCATCCATGAAAACCCTCTCTAGAAAGGGTCACATCTATCAGTCCACGCTGCTCTCTGAAAACCAAGAACTTTCCTTTCGCCAAAGGCTTGGTAAGAATGTCAGTGATTTGTTCATCAGTTGTTATATGATTAAGTATTATTGCTCCTCTTTGCATGATATCCCAAATATAGTGATATTTGATCTCAATGTGTTTGGACTAGTCATAGAACACATGATTTTTAGCAAGTCAAATCCCACCCTTATTGTCACAGTAAATTACTATAGTACCCAATACTTGCTCAAACAAATCTCGAAAGAGCTTCCTTAGCCATACTGCCTCATAGCTAGCCATGCTAGCAACAATATATTATGCTTCAATTGTGCTAATGGGAACAGACTCTTTCTTTCTTTTCATCCAAGATATCACGGCAGATCCTACGTTGAAGCAAAACCCTGATGTGAACTTTCTTTTAGTAGAGTTACCAGCCCAATCAATATCATAGTATCCATGTATCCTTACATCGTCGACAATATATCTCAATCCAAGATTTATGGTCCCATGGAGGTACCTCAAAAAATTCTTTGTAGAAACCCAGTGTGCATGAGCAAGCTTGATCATGTATTCACTGAAAAGCATATATCTAGTCTAGTGTTCACTAAGAACATCAGTGCCCCAATCAGTTGATGGTACTAAGAAGGATTAGCTAAATCATGTCCTACATCTTTGCCACAAAGCTTCATGAAATTCATTTCCATTGGAGTATTCATGGACTTACACTCAGTCATGTCAAACCTTTCTAGCAGTTTGACAACATATTTTCCTTGAGAAAGGAAAAACTCACCATATTTTTGTTGTACCTTTAGGCCTAGAAAATAGTGTGTCAAACCAAGATCTTTCATTTCAAATTCAAAAACTAACTCCCTTCCTACATTGGAGGATAATATGCTCACTATTGGTCATAAAAAATCATCAACATACAATACCAAAATCAAAGGCATACCTTGGATTGTCTTAAAGTAAAAATTTGGATCTGCATTGCTTCTGGTAAAACCAAGTTTCATCAAGAAGATATCTATGCAAGCATACCAATCTCTTGGAGATTGCTTCAAACTATATAGGGTTTTCGTCAGCCTACAAACATGATTTTTTGGATCATGTACTTAAAATCCTTGTGGTTGCTCCACAAATACTTCTTCTTTAAGGAAGCCATGTAGAAAAGTAGTCTTCACATCCATTTGCTAAAGAGACCACCCTTGGTTAGTGGCTAGAGCTACAATATATTGGATGGTGGTGTAACAAGCAACATGTGCAAAAAAATTTCCATAGTCTATTCCCTCTTTTTGAGAGAAACCTCTAGCCACAAATCTAGCTTTATATTTTTCAATACTACTATCAACACCATGTTTAATTTTATGCAACCATTTAGAAGATACAACAGATTTACCTTGGGGCCTTAGAACCACTTCCCATACATCATTATGAATGATAGACTCATATTACTCAGCCATTGCATCTTTCCACACTTGGGTGTTTACAACTTCTTCAAAAGTGCATGGTTCATCTTGAATAATGTTTCTCATGGCTACAACATATCCTTGGCACCGGAAAGGTTTCTTGGTTTATCAGAAAGTTCCTCTAGGGGCAGCATGTTTATCAACAAATTTAAGAGTTTCATGAATCCATAAAGGTATCCTTTTAGGAGGATCACATGGAGGAGGATTGAAAGGATCCATGGGCTCCATGGGTTCATCAACAAGATCAGTTTTAGCTTCAAGGTCTTCTTGTACTTCGAATACATCATCTTGACTATCCACATCAGGAGGAGGAGGAGTCTCTCTTGATTTTCCAAGAGTTTCATCTTCATCAATTGTTACATCTCTGCTAAATTCTATATTTATTTGACTATGTACGTATATTCTATAACTTTTACAATTCTCAAAATAAACAACAATCGTACCTTTCTTACATGAATCTTCCAACTTGTTCCTTTTCTCTTTTGGGATATGGAAGTAGACAAGATAGCTAAAGATCCTCAGGTGCCCAAATTTGAGCTTATTTCCAGTGAAGACTTCTTCAGGAGTCTTGTTGTTGTTGGAAATACTGGGGGGGGGTGAATCAATATTTATTAGCAATTAGCACTTTTAAATCTTTTCAGGGCATTAGTTAATATTAAATTATTATTAATGTTTATGCAGTAAATAAAAGAACACAATGGGCACAAGAATTTTAGGTGGAAAACTCCTTCCAGGTCAAAAACCACCAAAGGCTTTTCTAATAAATTATTTAATCTTCAGCCCCAACTGAAATGAAAGCAACAACTTCCTAGAATCCTAGAAAATAATTCTTCTCTAGCTCCCACTGGAAGGACGCCCCAATGCCCTAGTTTCTTTAATAATCAACTGAATGGATTCCCCAACACCCTAGCAAGCCACAAATTACCCTAGCACCACCCTACGACCGTGAAGTGTTCATAGGCTCCAACCTGTAGGTGACTTCATGCACTAGCCTAGCACCTCCTTGCCGCCCTATAATGACTGTAATGAGACAAGAGTGTAGATTTCCATACCAGGGACAACGATCCATGATATAATATTATTTACAATGATTTTGACCGAACACCCAATTGCATTATGACCTACAACCCAACCATGACATCGTCCCAATTAAGATTCCTATACTTTCCAATAATTCCTTTTTGACTCTAGGCAGATTAACTCTTTTACAATAATGATTGTTCCATTGATGACACTTTTACAAATGATTGTTTCACAACTTTATAATGATGACTCTTGGCCTTGACGCTTCTTCACAGCATACAGATGGTTGTCATGTATTCAAAGGATGTCCCGTTGCAATGATTCTTTTGATTTGATACTTCTGATCTTGAATTATTTCTTGAAGTTGTACTTAAAACTTCTTCTACATGCATGCAAAATTTTCCCAACGAATCCCAAAACAAAACAAAATACCCTTCAACTTACCTATGCCTGCAAAACACATGTAAGTGCATAATAATGAATAAATACAAATTAAAATTACAATGCATACCTAAAGTATACGTGTCACTTTTGTTGTTGACTTGTTGTAGTAGTAGATAAAGACTCCCACTCTTGATATAGGCCTAGACTCTATGTAAGACTATATCCAAAATTGACTTAAAGATATATACAATAAAAATTGATGACATACCCTAGACTTGTGATGGACCAAGTTCTAAGTACAACAATAGAGACCATTCTATCAACTATGACAAGACAAGTAACATGAACCTACAACATCATATAGATTTAGCATACTTGGTGTAGCATCAAGAATATGTAGCATCAAATGAGTAGTATCAAGAATAGGACATCTGAAATGTGGTATCAAAACTAACTGTGACATATAGAGACATAGATATATAATCGAGACCTTGTATATACTTACGGTGTCCTGAAAAACATATATATGAGATGATACTCATATATCAAATGTAAACACTAATAATACATACCTTGTTGCAGGAGACTTACCCTTGACTGTTGATGTGTGGTCATTACTGCAGTGATCCTTGAATGCATGTTTTTTCTCGCCTTCTAGGAGATCGATATTGAATCTGTTGTATCTATGTAATTTCGGATATACAGGGTCTGAAATTTTGTCCTGTGGTATCCCTTTGAGTCCTCTTTCCAACCCCATAGGTCTGATCAAGATTGGATTCTTCAAGAAAGATTTATGCCCAATCTCCCATGATGACCTGATTATAGACTGGTTCAGTATAGCGAACTTGTATGAAGTTCCACGTGTCATTGTTGCGACCTTCGGCCCTAAAAATGCTACTCAACAAACTACAGTCTAGCTTCTTTCTGTGACTATTTATGAAATTTGAATCCAATGCTTAGAGAGAAAGTTATGGCGATTTTCCCAATATCATTTATTTGACATGGAATTCAGGAGCATGCAAAAACCCCAACTTCCTCATATCATATCTCCAAAAATATAGAGAACCAAGATCTGAAATTCAGTCATGAGGTTCATGAAGATTTCGGCTCAAATTGTTTTGAGTTTCAGATTTGCAAAAAAATTTTATAGAGAAAGCCATGATGACCTATTTGAAGCCACAAAATTCCGACTAGAGGAGGATATGAGGGTCACTATTTATATGAATGTCTTGAGTTGAGAGGATCCTCAACAAGTGAACGTTGGAGGGATTTTAGGAGCAAAAAAAACATTATTAATTATTGACTATTCAATTACCACAAACAATTATGAGTGTCATGCCACAACCCCATAGGGTTTAGCCCACTAACTAGGATTACTAACTTCAAACATGAATATCTCTCAAACCGTGAAGAATTACATGGTGTTCCATATATCAACCGAAACATTTTGACAAGTAGAATCCATATACAAGATCCTTGACTCAGAATAGAGTAAGTTGTCAAGTCAAAATTCCCATGCAACATCTGGGTAGCCCCTCGAGCTGCTTGGGTTGACATCAATGACAACCATTGATCAGCAATTTTTTAGGGCAAGGTGAGGAGATCTATTTTGGACATAGACAATTGTGTTCGTAGATTCTCCCCATGGAAAATTTGGCAATCTATGATCATGCAACATAGTTTTTACTTCTTCCATGATAGTTCTATTCTTTCTCTTGGTCACACCATTTTATTCTGGGTTATATGGTATAGTGGTATCTTTTCTAATTCCATCTTCTTTGCAGAAGTCAATGAAATCACTAGAAGTGAACTCTCCTCCATTGTCTGATCTAAAAATTTTGATCTGCTTTCCTATTTGTTTTTCTATTAGAGCTTTGTAATCTTTGAACATGTTAAAATTTTGACTTTTATTTTTCAAAATATAAATCCAATTTTTGCGAGAAAAATATCCACAAAGATAATATAATCCAAGTAACCACCAAGAGAAGTTATAGGCATTGGTCCACATAAATCAGAATGTATAAGATGCAATACCTTTCTGGTTCTACTTTTGCTTGGAGGGAATGATCTCTTCATTTGTTTTCTGCTTGCGCATCCTTGGAAAACACCATCATGATCAGATCTGATTTCTGATATTCCGGAAACCATATTTCTCACATGAGGTAATTCTTTTTAGTGCAAGTGAGCGAACCTTTGATGCCAATGTTCACTTTGATTATTGATGTCATGGATTAGTGCCTAAATAGGTCATCCATTGATTTTTTATAGACCTTCAAATCTAGATCTCAGAGTTAGGGCATATCTTAGGTTGGATCTTGATGGCCAGGTGAGAACTTCACCATTTATGCAAGTGTTAGTTTTTCATAGGGCTATATTGTTCTTTTCTTTGATAATTGCATTTCTTCATTAACACATTAAGTTCACCCCACAACATCATAACATTATTCATATTTACATCATTATTTATCATCATATGGAACTATGTTGAAAGCACAATATCATCATCATCAATGCAACGGAACATAAAGTAACAATAGAACAAAAAACATTCACACATAGAGACGTCGGGATTGGTCAGAGACAAGAGCAAAACCCACTATGGGGAAAATCATTTCAAATTCTTCTTCTTAATAGATCATCATCAAGTGATTCAAAAAAAGAGAGTATAATGATCCATATATTCATCTATGCAACTAACCATCAAAATAACTACAACATCCATAAAAAGAACCCAACAATGTATATACTCAAAACTCTGATTCAGAAGACTGTAATGAACTACCATTGTTTGCAATCAACTGCCAAACCCTGCGGTCACTAGGCAAAATCTTTGGAAGCCTGAGATTGCATCTTTTAAGTCTCGATCACATGGAAGAGGTGACATGCGAGCGACTATATATTTTTTAGTTGCTCCCTTAAGCTTGGCATGTGAGCCACTTGGGTCAGATCTCAATTGCGAAAACCCTAAATCCGTAGTCACATGGATGGAGAGTTGTTTGTGTGACTAGAAGGCTCTAGTCACATGGATGAGATTATGTGTGCACAACTACAGTTGAATCCTTCATGTTTTGTGCTTGTGACTGGGACCCAAAACCCTAAATCATAGATGCAAGCCTTGGACCCTACAATTTCACCTCAGAGTGAACCTAATCCTCCGCGGACGAACTTCAAACCTATGCGAGACAAAAACCAAGATAGAAGAGTGTCTCATCATTGTGTCTAAATGAGGTAGAGGGCACTTGTATTTATAACCTTTCAAGGTGGCCCATTTTTCTTTAAGGATGACCTTATCAAATATGCACATGTGGGATTTTCTTCATAAGTATACTTTCTATTATCCAATTTGAGTTAACTTGAGGTCGATTTTGGTGGACCTCTCAAAAATAAGAATTCAATGCAATCATTATCTCCATCAGGTGAGTTTTCGAGAGTGGAATCTAACCGCGGTTGCATATTTTTGACACTCCCTCTCAACTAGGGAGAATTCTACCTTTCAATAACATACCATCGACCATCATGTCATCATATCCAATCTCAAGTGTCTCATCATCTAGTATCATCACTGATCATCTTGATTCATCTCTTGCTTATTCTTGCTTATCTCTTAGTTGTTCCTTCTCATGTCCTGAACATTCTTGAATCTAAAAGAAAAATATTTTTGACATTGGAGGGGAACTCAATCTACCACCCTTTGTCCATCAGGATACTACCCAGAATCTCTACTGGCGAGCTACTACCCGGGAATATCGGTGGGGAGACAGATCTATGACCTGTATCATCATCGAAGAGCATATCATCAGGGAGCATATCTCAACCTAGAACCACATTAGGGAGCATATCTCAACCCAGAATCTCATGGGGGAGCTACTACTACGACCCCATATCGAGCAATAGGGTATCCAAATACACAAGGGAGCACATCTCAACCCTATAATTACATCGGGGAGCTCAATCTCAACCTGTAACTACATAGGGGAGCAATCTCAACCCAATATTATTGTTTTCCGATCTTCCCATCGATGACTCTAACGGTCATGTGGTAGAACACCTACATCATAATCGACTTGGGTTGTACACCCCAAGTACACTCTCAACCCGCTAGCCAAACAGAGAGCAGTATTCCCAACAAGCCCAGCTTATGGGTATGATGGTAAATGGGGTATACTATACAAAGACCAAGATAGGGTGAACTAATACTGCAACCCTATGGGTAGCAGATAGAGGTGATACCCTATTGTGCAGAGTTCCCTCAATCCCAGGAACCCTCTATCTCAATTCCTCACCCTGGGAACTCAAACAGGGGAGGAAGAGCTGGCTCATTATCCTCGATCAGTGATGCTCTCTATAGATCATCAACATATCATCATACTCATATTTGGTAATCATCATGTCTCGATAGCAGTGTTGTGTTTTGAAAATGTCATTCATTTCCATTACACTTTCACTATTATGTCCATTATATCACCTCCATTTCACTACTATGTCACCACATTCATCCCACTTTCATTATCATTGGGCCACATTTATGTTTTTCCAGTCTTTATTAATTCTAAGCCTTTTAAGTGAATTTGTGGTTAAAAATTAGAAAATAATGTGCATATGCTTATACCTAACAAGTGGATTGATATTGTTGACATGTGTAGGTTGAACGGAGACTTCTAGAAGACCCTTATGTGGCACTCTAAGGCCAAATTCGAATTTGAGTGGAAAGAATCATGGGATCATGAGGACATGTGCCACATCTCCTAATTGTATTGTAACTCTAAGAAGACATGTGTCTTATCAGTTCCTATTTTGATTAGGACTCTAGAGGTAGAGGGAGAGATTCATGGACTCTCATTAATGAGATGGCTTCTTATCTTTTTGTATAAATAGGAGATCTCTCTCCTTCATTTGTTAGTCTTAGTTTGTGAGCTTAGAGCTTAGAGTTCTTAAGTCTTAGCTTGTTAGTTCTTAAGCCTGTTAGCTTGTGAGATGGCTTTGGAAAGCTTTAAAGAGCTTTGTTGTACTTTGTAATTTTGAAGAATTTGAAAAAAGCTTTGATGTTCTCAACATGGAAGGAGATGTGAAGTAGATGTCATGGAACACATTAAAATGTAAGGTAGAGTAGATTTCATTTCGTAATTTTGCTTTGATTTCATTATGTCATTTGATTTCTTTCAAGTTTGATAGTTTAAATTTTCCATTCATGCAATTTTAATACATGTAAGTGCGTTCAACCGGTTGATTGTAGATTAGTTTTCTTCTTTACATGTTTTTTCATCAAATAGTGATATGAGATTTACCTCTCTGTTGACTTTGTTTTTTTTAACTTTTCAATTTCAGTTATGCTTTGGTTTCAGTCTTATTCATTTGCTTTGTTAGTTAGATTAGATATCAGATTGCTCACTACATTGACGGTTACCTCCTAAAGCCATAGCTAGACTAATTGGCAAGGGATCGAAATATGAATTGTGATTTGATTTTAGTTTACTTTTATACAATTAGATATCGGATTGCTCATTTAATTGACGGTTACCTCCGAAAGCCATAGCTAGACTAACTGGCGAGAGATCGAAATATGAATGTTATGATTTGATTTCAGTTTACTTTTCTGTAATTAGATATTGGATTGCTCATTTCATTGACGGTTACCTCCGAAACCCATAGCTAGACTAATTGGCGAGGGATCGAAATATGAATGTTGTGATTTGATCTTAGTTTTACTTTTCTGCAATTAGATATCAGATTGCTCATTTCATTGACGGTTACCTCCGAAAGCCATAGCTAGACTAACTGGCGAAGGATCGAAATATGAATGTTGTGATTTGATTTTACTTTTTATTCGTTTGCAGTTTTTTATTTGTTTGAGTGTAATAGCTTAACTTTTATTTACGTATTTAGACAAGCAGCAAAGACAGTGATTTCATGATCAATATTTCATATTTTGTTTGAATGAAGTAGCTGCATACTTTCACTTTTGTTTAAGTACTAATTTCATCAATAACATGTTTTGAGATCTTTTGAAGTGCTAAGTTTTGGAAGTTACCATTAGGGACATAAATCTTGTCTTGAAATCTACATCCATACTTGACCTTTAAAAGTATTCTTAAGACCTTAGAATAGGATTTCCATTTGCATTGGACACTTTAGGAGATCAACAAAAACAAAACCCCAAAACAAAATAAAATCTATAAAACAACGAAGAAAGAAAATGGTTAACTAAGCACATATGGTGCATCACACTTCATCAGTTTACGATACCCGGATTGATAATTCATGTAGAGAAATTTAAGACGTTAAATTGATTAGACATTTTTGGTGTCGTTGCCGGGGAAGTGTAATTAGGAGACCTCATTTCTTACATCTAAAAAAAAAATAATAATTCTTGAGTATGCTCTTCTCCTGCACTTTGTGTGATTTGGAGGATCAGAAGAAGGATTGTTATGTAAAAAAAAAAAACTTGAGTATGCTCTCCTCCTGCACTTTGTGTGATCTAGAGGATCATAAAAAGAATTGTTATGTTAAAAAAAAAAAAAGAGACAAAATAAACTTCATCATTTCAATTAATTCAATAAAAAAAGATAATAAGTAATGAATACAATAATAACAATAATAATGAAACCCCCTTTGTATGGCTTCCAAAAGAGTGTATGCGGCATCCAATTTATGTAGAATTTTTTTATTTTTAAACCTCCCAATGTCAAAATCTGAAAAATCTGCATACGCAGTGATTTAATGTTCTGGCCTCTTCGTGATTTCATTTCAACGCATCCTCAGCCCTTTGTAAGCAATCCATTTGTATTCATTTGGACTGTGCATCTTATTCATATAGGAAGCTTTTGGTTTTGGAATGTTTTTGGAAAGCTAACATAGGAAATTTCTCAATCATAACAAAATCTGAAACCTGTGGATGGCCTACATAAACTGTGCAAATAAATTGAAAATAGAAACTTAAGACATGCTGTAGTCACCAATACTCAGAGAAAATGTTGAGCTCATGATCTCCATTGTAAGCCTCACAAACTTCTTTGAATTCTTGGTTATTGGCAATTCGCTCGTTCACCATATTTATTGTTGATTGTATCTGAAAACAATCTTTCTTTGAAATCAATTTTACAGAGAAAGCCACTTCACGAATATCATTTACATTTCTGAGGCTAAAACCAAATTATGTGTTTCAACATTGTGCATACTACCGCTGGCAAATAAAGGTGTATCGTCCTACCTCTGATTCGAAAACTCAAAAGGCCGAATGCAACAAATTCATAAAATGCAAAACAATGAAAACATTAACTCAGGAAAAACGTAAAATAGATAAAAACGTCTAACTTAAAATGCATGATTTGGCCAAACGGAGGTGAATTTGAAAAAAATAAAACCTGGGTTTTTTCACCAGCAAGGTCAGTTAGATAACCTAGAAACCGTTTTAATAGATTCATGGCGGTTTGGGAGAAATTCTTAGTTCTTTGAAGCCTATTTTTGCAAGCCGCGAGGAAAAAAAAATGAGATTTGAATTAATTAACTAACAGTTGATTTTCGACTGCTTCTAATTTAAAATCAATGGCATACTGATAATTAACTATACATCTTCCACCCTTTGCCACCATGTCTCCTGCCTTTTATTGCCACCTGTTGACAGTAATCCCAATTGAAGACGGCTTTCCATTACGTGAACCGGTTGGATACGGCTCTTCACAACCGATTGATAGATGTGGCAAGGAGCTTTTTAGCATTTAATTTTGACTTTAATGTATAACAACACTTCTCCAAGCACCCATCTAACAGCTATCCCTATGTTCTTTTCATAAAATGCTTGATGCTTTACTCGGATGGATTTTATTATTTGCATAGTCACACACCTTGCATGATTCGATATGCAATGATAAGTCCTCGGTGTTTGAAGCTTCTGGAAAGACTCAAGTTAAAGGCAAAATGCTAGCTGATATTATCAAGAACCTACAACAAGATGGGATTATATACACTGTTTTGTACACATCAGAGCCATATGAAATGGTTCCACTTAGTGGATTTCATAAATGGGAAAGGTTTTTTATTTCAAATGATTCTGGGAATGGTTCTGCGAATTCGACTTACTGTGATGTTGTTTGTAAATCAAAAGCATCGATATTAGAAGGCTTTCTTGTTGCATCTTTTACAGATTCTAGCTTTTTAATGGCATTTCCATATGTGACTTTGTCTAGGGATAGTGAGCCTCTTACAGATTCATTGCTCTCAGGATTTATGGAAAATTGTGACCATGGCTTTAGAAATAATGAAATTGCTTTTGTGGAGCCATGCTTTGTGGAGGATGCCAACATTACGAAGGTGGAAAACCTTGAGGCTATCAATGATTATGTAAATGCAAGGAAAGAAATAAGAATGAGAGGAACAACAGATTTAATCTTTTAAAGATTTGAATTGCAGCAACATTCTCGTGAATGGAAATATTGGATTCTTGTGAATCATAAGTCGATTGCATACGACTCTTAAACTCTTATTAGTTGTTCATTACACCGAGTTTTTTTTTCCTTTTCATATCTTTGCAACCTCTTTGCATACTCAGTCACCTTGTTTTCACATAGCCTACGCATATATTCACTTTGTCTTCACATACTCTGTACATACAATTGCTTTAGTCACAGTCATCTGCTTCCATATACATTTTCATTCCATTTCCATATCCATAAATGTCTATTTTGTATCCCTGCAGTCACTCCATTTCTCAGACAATAAAGGGAATTCTGAAGAGTAGCTGAAAATTTAAAAAAAGAAAAATAATAATAATAATAATAATGATGGGGCTCATTGGGAGAGCTAAATCAATTGAACACACTTGGACTTGGACTTTATTTAGTTAGATAAAAGGGGCAGTCAGAGATATGCATCTTATGGTTCATTGTCTTTTAGTTGCGGAATGCGACCACTTTCCGCAGCTGATTCAACTTTCCGCAACTGGTTCAACTTTCTGCAATTGGTTTTGTTAAAATCTAGGTTGTAGGTGTCATCAAGCAAAACAAGCCACATGGGTAGCTGGAAAAATGTTAGTACATGGATGGTGTCCTATTCATTTGATACAATTCGATGAAAAAGACCCTGGGTCAAAGGAAAGTCTAGTTATGTGTTATCACTAAGTCGCCACACTAAATCGCCACACTAAGTCGCCACATGTTAAGAAAAAAATAATAATAATAATTTGAATCAATGAAATGAATAAGTCATTTGTTCACTTTTTTGAAGGTATTGATTAATTTTGGACTGATGATGAAAGATGAATGGCTAACTTTTTATTCAAGATTTTTAGCTACAGAAACTGTCGACATGCTGCAGCTAAAGTCCAATTCCAAAGCAGGTATAAATTCTTTTGATTTTTCCTTTGAGAACTTGTTTCATTAATACAAATTCTTAGTTTTGTGTGTAAATATCATAACTAGAGAGATTGATCACCTCTCTCCTTTGATAATCTTACATTCCATTGCAGAAGAAGTATTAGTTTTTTTGCAGATTCCAGGAGGAAGGACAATGACTACAAGAGGATGGTGTCTCTCTAAGAGACCAATTTGTTTCATAAGAGGATGATCAGCAACAAAAAGGAAATATGTTGATGCAAAATCAGATCCAAACACTTGAAAAACTTTTAGATACTATTGTCTTCATCACATCCATACTTATAATAAACCATTCACCTCATTTCACTCCATATTTTCCTTTACATTCACGTATATTTTCCATCTCTTTTTGTCCATTCATAACCCACAAATAAAAGCAAGAGGCTCATTTACATGCTTATTGCCCATTTCCATTTCTGCTCTCCATTGCCATCTTCCATTTTCATCTTCCATTTCTTGTCATTTTCATTTCGCAAATAAGCCCTGCTTCAATGCAAATTATTGAGTCCATAGTCCTTTGAGTCTAAGTTCTTTGTAAAAACTCCTTGAGGCTTGCATGCCTTAATGGCAAATCGTCATGCTGACAAACAATGGGAATACATTAATCTCCCGTGTTTGTTAGATCTTCTAGGTGACTCGACATCGGCAAATTCGTTCGTACCTAGCAAGATGTGTTTGAGCATCTTGACTCTAATTGTCATCAATGGTGAGAGTTCTCGTGTTGACTAGTGGTATCCATTAATGGCCACTAAGTCAACAATTTCCTACTATGTTCGACATCAGAAAATTTTTTTCACATAGTAGGAATTGTGCCAATGAGTTTTGAAGACATGAAGACTATTATTTTCAGCATTTTGGAGCAGATTCAGAAAGTTTTAGTAGAAGTAATAAAAAGTCATCTTAACTCTTTATCCATGACTCCTCTTGTTCAGCTACTTGAAGAAGAATATGATCAGAATTTTGCAGCCACCACACATACAACTCATACATTCCAAAGAGTAAGTTAAGGTACGTCATTTTCTAACTTTTGACCATAGAATTCCATAAAAAGCTAGAATGATAATTGGTTGAAAAACATTTCTCTTCCTCATTTCATAAAATTTCCAATACCATCAATTGGGGAGGGGAGTACATTCATATTCATATCTTGTCATGTCCATACCATACTCAGGAGCCCACATACTTCTAACATATATTAACTATTACATTGTTATTATGAGCATACAATGGCTTTTGAAAAAGTGCTTAAAGGATAAATTGGATACAAACAAAAATGGTTGTAACACAAAAACCAACCATGTTACAATTCAAGTAAAACACTTTGCAGAAATATGAAGTTATCAAATGATATCATGCAAAGTTAAGCCAAAGCTCAAGGATCAAAAGAGTTAATGTAATATATATTGCATTAGGACATGCAATAACTTCAGTTGGGGGGTATGTTGGGTCTTGAAAATGTCATTCATTTACATTACACTTTCACTATTATGTTCATTATATCACCTCCATTTCACTACTATGTCACCACATTCATCCCACTTTCATTATCATTGGGCCACATTTATGTTTTTCCAATATTTATTAATACTAAGCCTTTTAAGTGAATTTGTGGTTAAAAATTAGAAAATAATGTGCATATGCTTATACCTAACAAGTGGGTTGAGATTGTTGACATATGTAGGTTGAAAGGAGACTTCTAGAAGACCCTTATGTGGCACTCTAAGGCCAAATTCGAATTTGAGTGGAAAGAATCATGGGATCATGAGAATATGTGTCACATCTCCTAATTGTATTGTAACTCTAAGAAGACATGTGTCTCATCACTTCCTATTTTGATTAGGACTCTAGAGGTAGAGGGAGGGATTCATGGACTCTCATTAATGAGATGGATTCTCATCTTTTTGTATAAATAGGAGATCTCTCTCCTTCATTTGTTAGTCTCAGCTTGTGAGCTTAGAGTTCTTCAGTCTTAGCTTGTTAGTTCTTAAGCATGTTAGCTTGTGAGATGGCTTTGGAAAGCTTTAGAGAGCTTTGTTGTACTTTGTAATTTTGAAGAATTTGAATAAAGATTTGATGTTCTCAACATGGAAGGAGATGTGAAGTAGATATCATAGAGCACATTAGAATGTAAGGTAGAGTAGATTTCATTGTGTAATTTTGCTTTGATTTCATTATGTCATTTGATTGCTTTCAAGTTGATAGTTTAGATTTTCCATTCATGCAATTTTAATTCATGTAAGTGTGTTCAACTGGTTGATTGTAGATTAGTTTTTTTCTTTACATGTTTTTGCATCAAATAGTGACATGAGATTTACCTCTCTGCTGACTTTGTTTTTTTTAGCTTTTCAATTTCAGTTATGCTTTGATTTCAGTCTTATTCATTTGCTTTGTTAGTTAGATTAGATATCAGATTGCTCATTTCATTGACGGTTACCTCCTAAATCCATAGCTGGACTAATTGGCGAGGGATCGAAATATGAATGCTTTGATTTGATTTTAGTTTACTTTTCTACAATTAGATATCAGATTTCTCATTTCATTAACGGTTACCTCCGAAAGCCATAGCTAGACTAACTGGCAAGGGATCGAAATATGAATGTTGTGATTTGATTTTAGTTTACTTTTCTGCAATTATATATTGGATTTCTCATTTCATTGACGGTTACATCCGAAAGCCATAGCTAGACTAACTAGCGATGGATCAAAATATGAATGTTGTGATTTGATTTTAGTTTTACTTTTCTACAATTAGATATCAGATTGCTCATTTCATTGACGGTTACCTCCGAAATCCATAGCTAGACTAACTGGCGAGGGATCGAAATATGAATATTGTGATTTGATTTTACTTTTTATTAGTTTGCACTTTTTTATTTGTTTGAGTGCAATAGCTTAACTTTTATTTCTGTATTTAGAGAAGTAACAGAGACAGTGATTTCATGATCAGTATTTCATATTTTGTTTGATTGAAGTAGCTGCATACTTTCACTTTTGTTTAAGTACTAATTTCATTAATAACATGTTTTTAGATCTTTTCAAGTGCTAAGTTTTGGAAGTTACCATTAGGGACATAAACCTTGTCTTGAAATCTACATCCATACTTGACCATTAAAAGTATTCTTAAGACCTTAGAATAGGATTTCCATTTGCATTGGACACTTTAGGAGATCAACAAAAACAAAACCCCAAAACAAATAAAATCTAATAAAACAACGAAGTAAGAAAAATGTTAACTAAGCACATATGGTGCACCACACTTCATTAGTTTACGATACCCGGATTGATAATTTATGTAGAGCAATTTAAGACGTTAAATTGACTAGACAAGCAGTTGTCTCATGTTCATACAAGAAATCAAATCAAATATCATATCATAACACAAACAATCATATATCTATATATATATATATCACAAAAGGATATCATATTCATCCTCCCTCTCAAGGAGGTGCCAACCATAAGCCTGAGCTTGTTTTGTACAACAACATTGTCTCTATATATGAAGGTAACTCAGTCCCAGCTATATGTGGGATTATTAGCCAATTAGTTCCCACTTTTTGTCATCATAATGTAGCCATGTCATATTCAAATCTTGCTCAGACGACTCTCTAAAGAGTTTCTCCATCTTGCCACAAAACTATCCATACTAGAAACATCGTACTTAACCTTGGTCATGCTATGGACCTCTCATCAAAGATATCATGGCAAATCTCATACTAAGGAAACATCCAAATGTGCTCATCTCATCAATAATGATCCTAATCATCATCAATTCATCCAAGTATTAACATATCACAGGAGAAATGTCTTAGACCAAAAATTAATCATCCCATGCAAATATCTTGAAGGATGATCAGTGGCATCTCTATGTGATTAAAGTGGCTCAATCATGAACTCGTTCAAGTTCTATGCACATCATATATGTGTGTGTGTGTGTGTGTGTGTGTGTGTGTGTGTGTGTGTGTGTGTGTTCATAATGGAACATCAATGCTTCAATTAATTGTTGGTTGCCAAGATGAGTTCACAACATCATGAAATTCAGTGTCCAAGTATTTACATTTCCAAATATCTTCGCAATATAGATTATCTTTTCCCAACTTCAAAAATCAAATCATCATGCCATGATTCATCATTTCAAGCTTCAGAAGCCATTTCCCTCTTACTTATATCATCAGAGACTCATTACCTGTCAATAGTAGACCATCAGTATATAAAACCAAAACCAAAATCAAATTCATACCTTGGAACACTTATGAAGTAGATGTTTGAATCAACACATCATCCTGACTTCACCAAATAACTGAAAATGCAAACATATCAATATAGAGGAGCTTGCTTCATATAGTGCTCTTTACAAACATAATACTTTTCCAAACCAATAAGCTCATACTCACAATATTGTACAATCAAATCGACTAAGTCAACTTATCAAAGTTTAGATTCCATATCATAACCAATATCAAAATCATCACAATATCATAGTATCAGATTCTTTAGACAAAGTGATAATTAGAGCTCTCATCAAGTCATGAATTCATCTATTATCATGCCAACAAGTTTCCATTTGTGAATAAATATCAAACCAAACTTCATCAAGTCATCCTCATGGTCATAATATAAGTCATTAAATGGAAATGCATTCACCAAGGATAAGTCATTCAGGTTCCATCCATTTATTGAGAGATTACTTTATAAGGAATCACAACTGCCAATATTTCAACCATTGTGCTAAGAGCAAGGAGGCCAATACAAAACCATTATTGAGTACCAATATTAGTCACTAAAAGTCACTATTCCCACATAGCATTGTCATCAAGGAAAATCATCAGTCATCAAATCAAATCATTAGGTCAAATCCCAATTTTGTTATCATAGAGAGATCAAAACATATGAATTCATTATCAAGCATCATGTCAAAACTCCAAACATTGCTTATCTATATTAAACCATCAAATCATGTCAAACTCTTGTAGCATAACCGTTAAACATAATGACATATCTATATGTGTGTCTCGGTCACTTGCAACCACAAGTTCAGTCTATATTTATTCATTTATATCAAACATTCAAACTTTCCTGCTCTCAAATATTTTTAATCTCTTCTCCACATTTGTAGGACTGACATCCTTCAGGTGAACATCTGATTTCATGGAAAAAAAATAAATTTTGTGTCTAGCAAGCATAGTCGCAACCATCTGCCTTCCTCTGTGGTTGGGAGATCACAGTTGCATCCTTCAATATGTTATGCCATCAACTGTGGTTGGATCTACCCAGAACTATCTTAATGCCCCAATCGTGCCCTTGATCTTGCTTTCGTGCGGTTGGTAGGCTATAGTTGCACCTGTAGGCTTTCTTTCATGCGATTGAGGCTTATATTAATAGAAAACTCTCTTACCTTAGATGAGATCTTTGTTGCATATCAAAAATGTCAAATATTATTCTATTCATGCCCATAAATCATACTTCAACAGTAAAGAGTATATAATGCAAATGACAATAGGAGAAGAGATCTTATGGAGAGATTCACCCTCTGAATGGGAATCCACTTCATGCATCTTCATTCATTCCATCAACCTATCTATAATTCTATCATGAATCAGCAGATATGTTAGATCATAAAGTCAGACCATATCACATATTCATCATGGTGATCTTATGTTATCATCAGCTACTTCATCATGAAATCAATTTGTCATCGAGGGTTAGTGTCAAAGACCTAATAAGTGTAGACTTCAACAATCATGATCACATGCATTACTTATTTTTTGCATAACTCAATCCATTAATTCAGGGCATTCAATTTTATCATATGCCCTAATTACTAAACACATGAAAACATAATCATTGTCAACAAAAGATCCTGAGTATCAGTCTCATAGTTATACTTCTATCATCATGGCTTCCATGCATTTCACAAACAATAGTGTCAAGTTACCATCTACTACAATCAAGGTGCTAACCTTCTTTATGGGATCAAGGTATCTAAAATGATAGATGTTAGCCAAACATCAAATATGCCACTATATCAAATGTTAATATTAAGTAGCCTTATAGAATCAAGAAGTTAATTATGTAAGAAGGTAAGATACTTGTTCAATATCAAGTGCACCATTTCATATTAAGAACCATGAATCCAAATTGCTTTCATATGCATGCATAAACCATTTGAAAAAGACACATTCTAATCATACCTTAGGGCTTTCTAATATTACAACTAAAACATAGCATTGAAACAATATACCATGGATACCTTGTAGTATTCAAATACATGTGCACCTTTTCATTTGACATAGGCAGCTTGTAGCACTTAGTCATCTTTTCATCATGTGCCTCTTTAACTTTTCTAGCTCTAGCTTTTCTTTCCCGCATCTCAAATGATACTCAAGAATTATCCTCTTATCACATCTCATCAAGGAGGTTAGAAACATCTAAATACTCAAATTTACATGCGGGATGTATAATGATCAAAACAATAATCAGATCAATGAATCTAAATAATAAGTAAATACATAAAGGAGAATCATAAGTCAAGAAATATTTATCTTCAATGAGAGGTGATCCTCTCCCTCTTGAACCAACCTTTAGGATCCATCACTGTCCATTGTCCACATAACAAGACTATCCCATCTAGGGCTTCATCAAATCTATCACAAGTGCTTGAGCATCTTCACATTGACCATGCAAGGTTTCATATCTCAAATATTTTCCATAAACTACGGTTTCTCTCAAACCCTAACCACATAATATCCATCAAACCCTAATAAACAAATTTCTTAAGGTTTTTATTCAAACCCTAGACTTATTTTAGACCTCCTCCATCTTCTCTTGCTTCCATAATAGGTGTCCCCATGGGGATGATCTCCATGGCTTTTCTTCAACCCATATCTGATACCATGTTAATTTTTCATATGGCTATATTTTTGTTTGCTTTGATAAATGAATTTCTTCATTAACACATTAATTTGACCCCATAACATCATAAAATTATTCATATTTACATCATTATTCATCATAATATGCAACTATGTATAAAGAACAATATCATCATCATCAATGTAGAGGAACATAAAGGAACAATACAAGAAAGGAATTCACACATAGAGACACCAAGATTGGTCAGAGGCGGAGGAAAAACCCACTATGGGGAAAACCCTTTCAAATTCTTCTTATTAATAGATCGTCATCAAATTATTCAGTAAAAGAGAGTACAGTGATCCATATCTTCATCTATGCAACTAATCAGCAAAACAACTACAACATCCATGAAAAGAACCCAACAATGTATATACTCAAAGCTTTGATTTTGAAGACTATAATGAAATGTCGATGTCTACAATCAACTATTGAATCCTATGGTCACTAGATGAAATCTTCGGAAGCTTGAGATTTCATCTTTTAGTTCCCAGTCACACGGAGGAGGTGACATGCGAGTGACTATATTTGTTTCAATCGCTCCTTTAAGCCTGGCATGCGAGTGACTTGAGTCAGATCTAGAGTGAGGAAACCCTAAATCCTCGGTCACATGGATGGAGAGTTGTCCATGCGAATGGAAGGCTCCAGTCGAATGGATGAGCTTTCGTGCATGCACCTATAGTTTAACCTTCTATTTTGTTCTTGCGACTAGGGCCAAAAAACCTAAATCAGAGATGTGGGCCTCGAACCCTGCAATTTCACCTCAGAAAAAACTTGATCCTCCATGGACGAGCCTCGGACCTGTGTGACCCAAAAACCAAGATAGAAGAGTGTCTCGTCATTCTGTCTAAATGAGGTAGAGGGAACTTGTATTTATAGCCTTTCGAGATGGTCCATTTTTCTTTATGGCCAACCTTATCAAATATGCACATGTGGGATTTTCTTCATAAATACACTTTCCCTTATTCAATTTGAGTGATCTTGAGATTGGTTTTGGTCCTCTCGAAAAGAGGAATTCAATGCAATCATTATCTTCATCAAGTGATCTATCTAGAGTGGAATTTGACCATTGTTGCATATTTTTAATGGAAAACATCTTTCATTCCTTTATCTTCTAAAATTGATATGGACACAAGATTCTTCTTTAAACCAGGTACATATAAAACTTCTTGAATATTCAAATCTTTACCTCTGATCTAGATGGAAATAAATGGAACCAGATCCCTTTATTGGATATGTAGAGTTATCTCCAAGAATGATCTTCGAATTTGTCTCCCTCTCAACCATATTTAAGAGTATTTCTTTATAACCAGTAAAGTGCCTTAAATCACCACTATCAACTAACCAACTATCACAAGAATCTGCAGTATATGAGCTAAAAATAGCATAAACAAGAAAGTACTTTGATTGAGTTTCAGCTACATTATTATCATATCTTTGGTTTCTTGAGGAAAGATAGTTTCCTCAGTGAGTAGAAGGAGCTTTTCTTCTTATTTTGTAATCAAATTTGTTGGAGTGGTTGTTGAAGTTGGATTTTGATGCTCTTTTGTTTTCTGAATAGTTACAAGCATAGTGTTCATGCTTGCGATAATTGTAGCATTTGAATTTTCATAAGTCTTTGGTCCATTGAGAGGAGTTGTTGGGAGCAGATTTTTCTCAAATAGTGCATTCCTCTTCTTCCTTTCTTCTTCTTTCCATGTACAAAAAAGGCAGTAGGTTCTCCCTCCTCATGCTTGGGAATTCTCCCTTTGGAAATCCATTAGGGGAATTTTGAGGTCTAAAATGGACCTCCTAAGGAAATTATAAAATAATAGTTGATCTGAAATTGATCAATGCATGATCAAGGATCTAGAAAAATCCTAAGTCAAAGTTGTTGGATTCAAGTGGAACCAATGCCATTGCATAGAGCTTGTAGAAACAACTCCAATGCAACTTGAATGGGTGCATTTGGCCTCCGGATGAAGGAGAAATTGCTTGTTGAAGTTTGTGACGAATCAGTGCATGTCGCATTTTTACTGCTTGACACATGGAATTTACAGTTATAGGCGCAACATATTCAGTTTGGTTGCAAAGTGAAATAATGGGTTGAATGGATTAAAAAGTGATTTCTTATTATATACATGGTGATGGCATATGTATTAAAATTTCAAAGTTTACAAAAAACCACATATTAAAAATGAAATAGGCACATTTGATTTATTATGTACATAGCATGCAATAGAGAGGGTTATAAACCTAAGTACAAAAACTATATTGGAATGGCGCATACATTACCAAAACCTATGTCCAAGCCATGGGTACCAACGACAATGCAACAGTGAATGAAATTTGTGGCAGCGGTTGGAAACCATTACACCTCGGATGGCACGACGGTAACAAATATGTGGTGGGGTATTTCCACGATAACCGTTGGAGTTTACGCTCCAATTCAACGACGATGTACACAATGGATGTAACATTATATGCTATGTTTAATACATAGTTCAACAACAATACCACAGTTCCTCATCCATAACATATGTGATTTGTTATATTGTGTTATGTGTATAGTTTTCATTACACCAAAAATGACATGTAGTTCAACTATGGGTTTTGGGTTATAATGAATATGTTAAACATAGAGTGGGTTTATAACAATAGAACCATATTGTTATATGGTTACAAAGGTGATATGTAATTTAAGTCATTTTCTATATTTGGGTTAGCCACAAACACTATATATACATGTAATGTTATGCCATGAAGGGGGGTAGAGAGATATAGGAGAGGTGAGCTTAGTTCCTTGAGAGGTATTATAACCTTCTGTGCAGCAGAAGAGTTGTGGAGCAGCTTTGAAGACTTGGAGGCGAAAATTTGCAGGCTTATTCTGGGAATTGTAAGAGGCCTTTTTATGAGCTGTCAGTTGCATCGGAATTCTGAGGTTGAGCAGAACATAGCTGGACTAGCCAGGGATCTTTTTTATGTAACTTTGATGTATTTTATTGGCTTTGAAGTTATAATATAAAGGCCTCCCACGTTGAAGACCATGGCCCAGAGATGTAGGCTTGAAGATAGCCGAACTCCGTTAATAATCTCTTGTGTCACTTTTCTTTTCATGATTTGCTATTCTATTTTGCTGCAAAATTTCTTATCAGTTCTTCATGCTTGTGCATAATGGTGTTTTAAAAGAATCATGCATTAACACTTTCTAAAAAGACAATAAATCACATTTGAATTAAATATATTTTTGGGATCAATAAGGGAAATAATAAAATAAGATTACATTACATCATCAAATTTTAGAGGGAAAAAAGAAAAAACTATTTTTTCAACTCGTATTTTCAACTTATCTCCCTACGGTTTTACTCAAATTTCGAGCGGAAACACTCGTTGGATGAAAAATTTGATTCCTCATCCAATGAGTACCCATGTTTCATACTTTTGATGGAGCTTGCTACATGAAAAATGAGAAATACATGAAAAAATGTGATTGCAATCACGTTTTTTCATGTCTTTCTCATTTTTCATGTAGCAAGATCCATAGAAAATATGCAACATGGGTATTCCTTGGATGAGGAATTAAATTTTTCATCCAAAGAGTACTCCCTCTTGAAAGTTGAGTAAAACCTTAGAGAGATAAGTTAAAAATACGAGCTGAAAAAGTAGATTTATTATTTTTTAACACTTTTACTTTTTTACTCCAAAAATAATGAATCATCCCCCATGGTTGACATCATCATCTTGAATCCTATTGGTTATTATAAAGTTTATTTTCTTGTACATTTTTCTTAGGAGGCCCATTTTAGACCTCAAAAGTCCCTCAATGATCCTAACTTCTTCTTCACTACACTTTCCCAAGAGCTCATCAAATGTAGGAAATTTATCATTATTATTGATGGTAGTAATAAAATGTTACCAAGAAGAAGGAAGACCTCTAAGCATAATCAGTACCAGTTATTTATCGGAAACAACTTCACCATAAGTTGAAAGCTGATCTTTGATTTTCGATATCCTCATCAAGTATGCTTGAATGGTTTCTCCTTTGTTCATTTTAACATCCTTGAGTTGATTATTTAGAGTAAGAATTTGACTAAAGTTGTTCACTTGATACATTCCCATCAACATGTCATATATTTATTTTTTTCTTTAAATTGGAAACATAATTGATAAGGTGGTCTCCACGAGAATTAAGAACAATTTTTTTAGCCTTGACTTCTCATTTCTTGTATCTGGCCTTAATTGCAACATTGGATATTTTTGGTAGTTCCACTACCTCTCCTTAAACATACTGTAGAACATTATTTTCCTCAAGAGTAATATCCAATCTGGCCTTCCAAGGGAAGGATTTTGAAGCAATAAAAAAATTATCTTCATTCTTAAAGTAGGAGGAAGACAACTTGATCTGCTCAAAATTTCAACAGCAAATAGAAAAGGACAATAAGAGATATTTTAACTGTAAATGAGATATTTCAAAAGCAAAATGAAAGAGAAATTTCACTAGAATATGAGTTGTAAGTAGAAGGAACAATAAGAGATTTTTTACCAAAAAGACAGTTGCAAATGGAGTGTACAACAAGCTATATTTCAAGAGAAAGAGAGTTATAAATGGAGCAAACAACAAACTATATTTCAGTAGAAAGAGAGTTGCAAATGGACTAGACATCATACTATATTTCAACGGAAAAGAAGTTGCAAATGGATCAGCGGACAAGAAGTTATATTTCAACAGAAAAGGAGTTGCAAATGGAGCAGACAACAAACTATATTTCAGCGGAAAAAAATGTTGCAAATGGAGTGAACAACAAGATATATTTCAGCACAAAATGAGCTATAAATGGAGTGGACAACAAGATATATTCCACATCAAAAAGAGAGATGGAAATGGGGTTGACAACAAGAGACATTCTCGTGGAAACAAAGTTGGAAATGGAGCTTGTCTTCACCAAAGCTTCGATACCATGTTGAAATTTTGTTGACCTGTGTTGTTACAATGACTTAAATCGAGAACTTCTTTATGTTGTAAAATATGTTAAGTAATTATAGATAGAACATAAACCATATAAACCATATGCACAATGAAAAATAGTCAAGAACTCAATGAGATAGAGAGAACTTGGGTCAATGACCAGGGAAAACCCAACCAAATTATTCTTCTATTAGAAATCAATTGTTCAACAAAGATACAAAGTACAATGAGAGAATGAAAAAGTTCACCCAAATCTGAAGACCTTTGATAGAAGCAGTTGATGCAAACACTAAATCACTTTGGCTCTCCAAAATCTGATCTTGTTCTTCAAGACTCTCTCTCTCTCTCTCTCTCTCTCTCTCTCTCTGGCTGGACTCTCAAACTCTCTCTTTCTCAAGTTCGAATTCACCTTTCACAAGCACAAGTACAGTGTGTCAAGTGAGGATGAGAGGCATGTGAAAATTCCTACACTGAAGGAACCCCTACTGCAAAAAATCTGAATATACTTCACCTAATTGGTTTTTAAATTACCTTCATCAAGTTATTCCTCTGAATACTAAAGCAAATTACTTCTGTAGCCTACACTAATTAAATATTTGATTTCACGAAACAAAAAATAGAGAAAAGAACAAGATATGTAGGACACACTTATTTTTGGACACAATTATCCCCGGAAAAACCAAATGCGGGAAAACTAGCGCAACAGCTCTAAGGGTTTTATTATTATGCAGGAGAAATATTTGAATACAAATCTAGGATGCACATCTAGAAATCCTTTACAAAGAAAATATTGGCAGAAAATCTAAGTGAGTTTTACCGAACTTCACCCAGCAAAATTCCCGCTAATCCAGTACAAGACTAGCTAACCCTGACTATTTATGTGTTGGCTTTACGTCAGCCCTACGTCACCTTCTCTGTCCTCTGCGTCAGCTCTCCCAGCTGTTTCGATAGTTCTCGGCAGTTCCGGAAGTTCTCAACGGTTTCGGTTGTTTCATCAGTTCTAGATTTTGCGTGACAGGTAGATTTTCTGCGTCAGTTCTACTAGCTACTGCGCTTCCTCTGCATCAACTCTCGTGGTTGTTTTGAAAGTTCCCCACAGTTCTGACAGATCTGTATTATGCATGACAGACAACTTTTTTGTGCTATCTCTCCTGGCTACTATGTTGCCTCTCTGAAAGCTCTCTCTGCCTCTCTGTTATGTATTCTTTGGAAAGTCCTCTTGGATTCTCTCTACCCCTTAGCTGCAAGATCTCCCCAATCAATTTTCCTCCTCATAACTTCCCACCTCAGAAAATCTATTTCCTCAATCTCTTTGTGTGTATTTCCAAATGAACCCCAAGCCTCCATTTTATATTTTTCTTGTTGAGTCTTCAATGGCTGAGATTAAGTCTCTAATCAATAGATAATATTAAAACATGACTTGATCCGCATTCTAGATCATTCTCACCCATATTTTGATTAATACCCATTAATATTTTAATTTCCCTAAGTTTAGACTTAGGAAC
>APFE030995986.1:455830-473460 GCA_000404065.3 Pinus taeda | reverse complement strand
CATAAAGAGGATAATAATAATAATAATAATAATATTGATGATTAAGTTAAAAATTAAACAATTGAGCTTGACTAAGGACAAGTGATTTTCCATCGTATATATATGATTATGAATTGATGGAAAGTGATTTACTATTTTTGGAAGGTCATGGTTGCAAAGATGAACATGAATTTTTATTTTTATAAAGTCACTTTAGTAAGGTAGGAAATGAAATTTTATTCAAGGAAATTGTTAAAATTGGCAACTAGGGCCAAACTCCATGTGGGTCAGCTTATTTATGGCAGCTAATATTTTTATTGGATCCCTCTCGTCGAGAGGTGTAGGATTGATCCAAAGATCATTTGATTCTGATAAGTATTTATGGAGATATGAATTTATTTCGATTATGTAATTATCATCAAGCCGACCAGTGCTTACATAGGCTCAAGAATCCCAAACGTCATGTCTATTCATCATACATGTTTTAGTATAAATTGAAGAAGATTTGATGTCATTGCAACACAATTCTTGAGTGATCTCCTCCTCTCCACATCTTGGGTTTTTGGAGGAGTGAGACACCAAGAGAAACATACGTTGGTCCAAAGATGATGCCCTAAATGATAATGCAGTCATGAACTCACAAGCAATGAAGATGATACGTGAAGGGTAAGCCACAGTTATGTGAAGGGTAGCCACAGGTAGCCGCAGCAGAAACTCAACGTTGTAACACTGGACACTTACCACGCAGTCCATAGAAACGTTGTTCATGACCAGGACGCAGGAAATATATGCACCAAGTGAAGCTGAGCCACAGTGATGAAGAGGCAACGCAGTTATGGTTATATGCAGGGCAGAGTGATAATGGAACGCAGTCTTATACCTGGAATGCATACATGTAAATGGTCATATACATTGTAAATGCAGTCATATAAGAACACGTTCATATATATACATGTAGTCATATGAAGAATATATATACGCAGTCATATGAGGAATATGGAACCAAGTTTATATATGGAATATGGAACCACGTTCATATAATCTATATAGTATAAGGGACACAGCGTAATGAACGTAGTCAAGTAAGAAACACGCAGTAAGGATCATACACACTATTCACACGCTGAGAAACCCTATAGACCTATCAACGCTGTAATAGAAGAGACTTGTTAACGCAGAAAGAAATTTTAAGAAGTACGATGAATAGGGTCTATAGCCTAGCTACTTTGCTAGGCTGCAAGCCATAGCAAACAGCTAAGGCTGATATCAACAAAAGCAAATTGTTGCAGCATGATAAAGCAACAAGAAGGCAGAGGCAGTAGCATGATGGGTAGCACTATGAGATATTGTGCATGAGCATCACTATCAGATATTGTGCATGAGCAGCACAATGATACATGAAGGCAGAGGCAGCAGCATGATGGGCAGCACTATGAGATATTGTGCATGATCTGCACAATGATACATGAAGGCAGAGGTAGCAACATGATGGGCAACACTATGAGATATTGTGCATGAGAAGCACAATGATACATGAAGGCAGAGGCAGCAACATGATGGGTAGCACTATGAGATATTGTGCATGAGCAGCACAATGATACATGAAGGCAAAGGCAGTAGCATGATGTATGCATGATAATGCATGATGCAGCGTGATGGTGCTACATGGTAAGGTGCAGCAAATGGTCGAAAGGCAGCACTACGATAGGTAAAGCCGTCACCTTTGAGAATCAGTTGAAGCAGAATGTCTTCAACTGATCTCATCATTATAGGAGATGATCTATGCTCAGATCTAGATAAGTCAAAGTGTTGACTTATGTTGTAAATTTACTATCTCTCTCTCTCTCTCTCTCTCTCTCTCTCTCTGCTGAACTTTGAAGAACATAAAAGAAGAATTGATCAACGGTTTCCCCACACATTGTGGGGTTTGTCCCTAGCTAGCGCCACATCTTGTGTCCTCTTATCTTGGCTTGTCTTCTGCGATTTATGTTTATGTTCTATCTGTAGTTTACTTTAATGCTGATGTGATTGCTAATCTGGAAAAGATATTGAGCTAAATATGAAAATTGAAATAAATTGCTCTAAGCATAGAACATACCTAAAATTTAACATGGTATCAGAGCTGAGGTCAAGATAATGCCCAAGCAAGAGTCAAAGAGCAATCACCAAAGACGGTTGGGACAAGACAGAAGGATCAATGGGTTCCTCATAATTCACAAAGGGTGAAATCAAAGCAGAGCATATTACCAGGATGGCACAGCAGAACTTCTAATGGCCTACCTAAAGATCACTTCATTGGGGAGTTCGGATATAAGGGTTGAAGGAAAGGCAGATGTCTTGGTTATAAGTTCGGCCCTTATGCGAAGGAGTTTCCTAATGGCAAAGACGCTTGTCATCAAGGACACGACTATCTCTTCAAGGAAGCAAGGAACCCCAAGAATGGAAGTAGAAGGTTTTAAGGTGGCATTCATCGATGGAAAGGTACGTGTTTGAAAATAGAATTTTCAAAGATGCTTTTGAGTTCAAGGTTGTATTAAGTTACGGGAAGTCCACTGGGACCATGTCCATTAACACATAGCACCGGAGGTCTGTGAGTCAGATGGTGATAGGGAAGCTTGAATTCAGAAAGAGCATGAAAGTACATGTCTGATATGTACCGAAGGAAAATCTTACAAGGGGACCATTCCCCTCATGTAGTAGGTCCACAGGTTTGAAACAACCCGTAGAGTTTGAGATTCATGAACAGGAACCTTATGTATACAGGTGGAAGAAAGCCCTCCAACGATTGAAGCAAAACACCCCAGGCATAGTATGAGAGGACCGATAGTTTTTTGATGAAGCTGAGATTCACTAGGAGTGAAACCAATCCAAACCATTATTTGAAGGTTGTGGTTAGAGATAGACCTCTCATACCAGCACCTTATGAGGATGACCTATGCAGACCCTCTCACTTGCAGAAGTAAGAGGGAGTTGGATTCCGGATGTGAAATGATGAACTATAGATGACTACCTCGAGGAAGTTATACAGTAGTGATATCAAACCAGACTTGGGAAAGTTCTTGGTGAAATTCCGTCCAGACATATGGTTTGCAGTTAGCACGGGGAGCTCATATTTGGTTGAGCCTCACTAGATTGGTGCCAAGAATCTTCTGAGATGTCTTCAGGGCACAATCACTCATTAATTGATGTGTTCTCCATGGCGATTGTAGCAGGATTGATGTGTTCCCCTGTGAGGCCTGGATTGATGTGTTCTCCATGGCAATTGTAACAGGATTGATGTGTTCTCCATGGCGATTGTAGCAGGATTGATGTGTTCTCCAGTGAGGCTAAAGATGTTGTTCTCCATGGCGTTAAGATTGATGGTTCTCCTGTGAGGCCTGGATTGAATGTTCGCATGGATTGGTAGCAGGATTGAGGTGTTTCTCCCGTGAGGCCTGGATTGATGTGTTCTCATGTGATTGAGCGGATTGATGTGTTCTTGACTGTGAGGCTGATTGATGTGTTCTCCATGGCGATTGTAGTAGGATTGATGTGTTCTCCTGTGAGGCCTGGATTGATGTGTTCTCCATGGCAATTATAGCAGGATTGATGTGTTCTCCTGTGAGTCCTAGATTGATGTGTTCTCCATGGCGATTGTAGTAGGATTGATGTGTTCTCCTGTGGGGACAAGATTGATTAAGTTCTCCTATCGAGACATCCTACCCATGCAGTCTGGGACTCATGGGAAGTACCTCTCATCTGATTAATGAGTAGCAAAATGAAGTTAGGGACTATAGTAGTACCGACGGATGCATCGTTGCATCTACCGTACTTCGTACACTAGGATGACCTCCATTGATCTGGGATCAATGATACTGGTCTGGGACCAGTGGTAGGAGTGGTACATTCTATGACACTAACTTCGGGTCGGTTGAGACTAGTCTGGGACCATTGGTACACACTCTGAGACTGACTTCGGGTTAGTGGAGAATGGTATGAGACATTCTCGATCAATTCTTCTTCTTCATAGTTCAGCAAATCTAAGCAGAGTTGAGCAGAGCCAAGCAGAACCAAGCAAAGCTAGTAGAGTTGAGCAAAGCTAAGCAAAGTAAAGCAGATCCAGCAGAGCTGAGAAGAGTAGAGAAAAACCAATAGAGCTGAGCAGAGTAGAGCAGAGCTAGCAGAGCCAGCAGAACTAAGCAGAGTAGAGCTGGACAGAGCAGTGCAGGGCATTGATGGCAGAGATAGTACAGTCAGACATATGGATCAGCGGTTGGAGTTCTCCCTAATTGAGAGGGAGTGTTAAAATTGGAAACTAGGGCCAAACTCCATGTGGGTCAGCTTATTTATGGCAGCTGATATTTTTATTGCATCCCTCTCGTCGAGAGGTGTAGGATTGATCCAAAGATCATCCAATTTCGATAAGTATTTATGGAGATATGAATGTATTTCAATTATGTAATTATCATCAAGCCGACCAACTCTTACGTAGGCTCAAGAAGCCCAAGCGTCATGTCTATTAATCATATATGTTTTAGTATAAATTGAAGAAAATTTGATGTCATTGCAACACAATTCTTGAGTGATCTCCTCCTCTCCACGTCTTGGGTTTTTGGAGAAGGAGTGAGACACCAAGAGAAACACATGTTGGTCCAAAAATGATGCCCTACCAATGCATGATGATGCCCTAAATGATAACGTAATCATGAACTCACAAGCAATGGAGATGATACGTGAAGGGTAATCCACAGTTACGTGAAGGGTAGCTGCAGGTAGCCGCAGCAGAAACTCAACACTATAATGTTGGGCACTTACCACACAGTCCATAGAAACATTGTTCATGACCAGGACGTAGGCAATATACGCACCAAGTGAAGCTGAACCACAGTAATGAAGAGGCAACACAGTTATGGTTATACACTGGGCAGTCTGATATATGGAAACATAGTCTTATACCTGGAACGCATACATGTAAACGGTCATATACATTGTAAATGCAGTCATATAAGAACACATTCATATATATACACGTAGTCATATGAAGAATATATATACACAGTCATATGAGGAATATGGAATCAAGTTTATATATGGAATATGGAACCACGTTCATATGATCTATATAGTATAAGGAACATAGCGTAATGAACGCAGTCAAGTAAGGAACATGCAATAAGGATCATACACACTGTTCACACACTGAGAAACCCTATAGACCTGTCAACGCTGTGATAGAAGAGACCTTTTAACGTAGAAAGAAAGTTTAAGAAGTCTGTTGAATAGGGTCTATAGCCTAGCTACTTTGCTAGGCTGCAAGCCATAGCAAACAACTAAGGCTGATATCAACAGAAGCAAATTGTCGCAGCATGATAAAGCAACAAGAAGGCAGAGGTAGCAGCATGATGGGTAGCACTATGAGATATTGTGCATGAGCAGCACAATGATACATGAAAGCAAAGGCAGCAGCATGATGGGCAGCACTATGACATATTGTGCATGAGCAGCACAATGATACATGAAGGCAAAGGCAGCAACATGATGGATAGCACTATGAGATGTTGTGCATGAAGGCAGAGGCAGCAGCATGATGGACAGCACTATGAGATATTGTGTAGGAGTAGCACAATGATACATGAAGGCAGAGGCAGCAACATGATGGGCAACACTATGAGATATTGTGCATGAGAACAACAATGATACATAAAGGTGATGAGCCCCAAAAATGGATAATTATATGGGCTCATTCAGCCTCCTAAATCGACTTAATCCACCATTCTCATTTTTTTATTGCATGTTTTTTATTATATTTATGCTAATAGAGTGAATTGGGTTAGTCATTATGCCAACAAGTCTAATGGGTGCTTTGTGCAATTTTTTGGTCAATTTTGAGACAAAATCAAAGGTTTTAATTAGCACTTGGTAGCCAAATTTATGAAAGAACAAGGGAGAGGATTTGTAGGAAGGTGTCCCCTTCATTTATGGGCCCTTACCTCGAATTATCCACCATCAGCTCGGAGTTCAAGGGCCACCACATCAATTATCACAAGGGCAGCCGAGCAAGGGCTAGTAAAGTTGTTGTTCACTGCAAGTTTTGGCAGCCGAGTCCCTAAAGTTTAGGAGGGTTGTTGGGGTCCTCAATTTGTATAAATAAGAAGGCTTAGGGCCTCATTTCAGTTAGCCACTTTGCAGGCAGAAGTTAGCTAGTTGGTAGTTCGATTTTAGTCATTTTTTAGGCAGTAAGTTAGCTCTGCATTTCAGCACATTTTCAAGCTTTTTCTTGTAGACAGTTTTTGATGTAACTATTATTTCTTGAGCAATAAAGAGGAATCCAGCTTTGCACTAGCTCTAATCTCTCTTAGGAGGGTGTAGCTCTTGGGGTTGGGCCCAACCCAAGTGCCCAGTACCTCATTTGTTTACTTTTATGTGGTTTTGCTGCATTCTTAGAATAAAATATGTTATTTAAATTAAAACCTTGTTTTGTTATTTAGGTTTCTTTTGATGATTAAAAAGGCTTTTCATGTTCAGATTGATTTGATAGGTTAATAACAAAGAAGATCTTCAGAAAAAGGCTATCAAGCACCTCTGATCTCACCTCTCCCTCAGTGGGACCATGAGTTGGGACCAAGGTGTCCTTGCTGCCACCAAAAACATTGTCTTTGCTTCATCATGCAATTATTAGTGTTAGATTCTCATTTGCAGAAGTTGATACCAGTTGTGATTACATGCTTAGATCCATTCTTGCTTGGTTTCCATAGTTGTTTTCCATGATTTGCTGCCAATAAACTTGTGTTCATCTTGTTTATCGTTTCTAGGTCAAAGTAGGTTAAAATAGCTAGATCTTTGGTTTTTCTAGTCTTTCTTCGATCAGCCTTGAGAGATAGTGTGAAGAGCATCTTTAATACCTCTTTGCCTACCCTTACCCCATCAATGCAACCTGTTCCATCCCTGAACTCAGATTCTTGCCCTTCATTTGCCTCATTTTCCCACTTTGCCCTAATTTCTACATTCTTGTGCATCATTGCTCCCTCCATCCTCGAACAAATCCAATCGCTCCTTAGCCTCATTCACTAGGTCCTAGACCCCTTAACATCCTTATCCAACCTCCATTTCCACTTTCCCACCATTTTTTTCTCCATCAACCCTCCAAAATCCTCCTTTCGGAACATCCTATAGAAAATTACAGAACATCCTGTAGAAATTCCAGAACATCCTATAGAACCCCTGCAGACTTCTTGTAGAAGCTCACGAAAGCGGTTTCTTGAGATCCGATCACTATGAAACTCTCTGGAAGGGTGCTAGGGACCCCTAGGCCCTCTTCTAACCTTCCCAACCTCCTGCAAGCATTTCCTTTCGCCAATCCACCTCTGCACAGTCAAAAACAATTAAAGCACATGCACAATAATTCTGCCAACTTACTCAAAAATACAAAAAGATGTTTCTTTTCAGATTTCACTTCAGAAGTAGCTTATTCACCTGCATTTTACCTTTCTAAGAGTCAATGACATTCCTTTTTGTAGCTTTCATCATTTTTCTTGCACCAATAGGGTTAGTCGGTGAAACTAGGGTTTGCTAGGGTTTGCATTTCCTTTCCGCTTTTCGCTTCTTTCTGCAAGTAGATTAGCCTCCTTTGAGTTAGCTTTCATCCATCAGTTAAAAAGCTTCTTCTAAGAGCTCATAGAAGTTGGCTTAAGCTCCTAGCAGACTTGTGCCAGCTGACCAAGTGACAGTCGTGGCAAGAGCTAGTACTTGTGCATACAGCACCGTCGCTTCCAAGTTTGTTTGTTGATAAAATTAAAGAAGGGTGTCTCAGGAGTTGTAGCATTTTTGTCGCAATATTGGGGCCCACCAGAAGGTAGAGGTAGCGGCATGATGGGTAGTACTATGAGATATTGTGCATGAGCAACACAATGATACATCAAGGCAAAGGCAATAGCATGATGTATGCATGATAATGCATGATGCAGCATGATAGTGCTACATGGTAAGGTGCAGAAAATGGTCAAAAGGTAGCACTACGATAGGTAAAGCCGTCACCTTTGAGAATCAGTTGAAGCAGAATGTCTTCAACTGATCTCATCGTTATAGGAGATGATCTATACTCAGATCTAGATAAGTCAAAGTGTTGACTTCTGTTGTAAATGTGCTATCTCTCTCTCTCTCTCTACTAAACTTTGAAGAACATAAAAGAATAATTGATCAAGGGTTTCCCCACACATTGTGGGGTTTGTCCCTGGCTAGCACCACATCTTGCATCCTCTTGTCTTGGCTTGTCTTTTTCGATTTATGTTTATGTTTTTTCTACAGTTTACTTTAATGCTAATGTGATTGCTAATCTAGAAAAGATATTGAGCTAAATATGAAAATTGAAATAAATTGCTCTAAGCATAGAACATACCTAAAATTTAACATAAATTCATCACATATCTTTCAATTTTCAACACTCCTCAGTTAGGGAGGAATTTATTTTTCATACAAGGATCTTTGTTATCTATGCTTTGGACTAATGAAAAATAATCATCATAGGGAAGATACATCCATCACCCTATACACACTTGAGGGGATCCACTTGTCAACACAGGACAAGGATCTCGCACATCCAAGGCTCATCACTGTTGGGGGGGATCCACTTGTCAACACATTACAAGGATCTCACTCATCTAAGGCTCATCATTGCTTGGGGGGCTCAACTTGTCAACACATTACAAGGATCTCGCACATCCAACGTTTATCATCCATGACCCCCCCTCTCTAGAAAGGGTCACATCTGTCATTCCAAGTTTCCCTGAAAAAACCAAGAACTTTCCTTTCGCGAAGGCTTGGTAAGAATATCAATGATTTGGTCATCAGTCACTATAGGATGAATTATCGTTGCTCCTCTTTGTACCATACCCTGAATATAGTGATATTTGGTCTCAGTGTGTTTGGACTTGTCATAGAACACATGATTTTCAGCAAGGCGAATCCCACTCTTATTGTCACGGTAAATTATTGTAGTATCCAATACTTGCTAAAACAACCCTCCAAAGAGCTCCCTTAGCCATACTGCCTTGCAACTAGCCATGCTAGCAGTAATATATTATGCTTCAGTCATGCTAAGGGAAAAGGAGTTTTTCTTTCTACTCATCCAAGATATCATGGCAGATCCTAAGTTGAAGCAATACCCTAATGTGCTCTTTCTTTCAGTAGATTTACTAGCCCAATCAACATTAGACTATCCATGTAGCCTTACATCTTTGGCGATATATCTAAATCCTAGATTAATGGTCCTGTTGTCCTTTGAGATAACTCTAGGTCAATTAGTTATGCCAAAGCATCTATAATGTTTTGTTGTTTTAAATGATTGGATGACCAGTGAACAATTTTATAAACATGTGTTTCAAACTTAGATAGATTTCCAAGTAAAATAAAAGGTTGTTCTTTAACTACATGTAGTTAATTTGATTTTAATGGGGTGGAAAAGTAGAGCATGAAGAAGTATAATTGTTTTAATATTCAAACTGAATGCTTAACCATTTATAAGAAGAAATTAAAAAAAACAATGTTTACTTAATCAACAAAATATAATTAAATTGTTACAGAGATCTGATGTAATTTATATTTAAAGATGAACTTAAAATAGCAAACATTTGTGAATTATTCTCTTATTTAAAATCACAACTTCACAGAGTATTCAAAATGAGACTGAATCTTCGTTAAATTTTGACTCGGATAACTGCAAAAGAATTAATTTATATGAACAAAATATAATGAATAAACAAGATGAAATACAACTCACTGAGAAACAGACCATTTGAGGTAAATCCAGAATCTTTTATTATTCCAAAAAAAATGCTCCAACTTAGTACAAATCTGCTTGATAGCTTGTTCAAGGTTTCAACCCATAATAACTCAAAGGAGGAGTTATTTGTACAAAATTTTGCAAAAGAGCTACAATTTTTTTGGAATAGCATACCAAAATAGTACAAAATTACAAAAATAGATCAATATAATATGAATCGAGAAATTGCTAAAGAGGTGGCTCTATCCTTTGGGAATTTGTAGATGATCTTGCCTGAAAATACTTATGAGATGTCATGTTGTTAGAATTAGAAATTACTAAATTGTTTCACACAATTGATCCCATCATTCTTCACTTGGGATTTCCGCATTCACCATCTCTCTAAATGTTTCATCCACTTCTGTATATCTCTCGAAATTTGGCTTGGTGAGAAACAAATGTTTAATTTCATGCATAATGGTTAAATCAAACTCCAAGGCTTCTATAAAGGCCTTCCTTGTTATCTTCCCTTTGACTCCTACAAATTTAGTTTTTTCCACTATAATAGCATACAATTGCTTGCAATAATCCTCTAATTTGATCAATTTATCATTCAGACCTACCAATCCTGGTAGCCCTTTCTCATTCAAGATATTAAACTTTGAATGAAATATGTTAACAATAATATGCAAAGTTTGGCATTTAGTTTCTAATTTATTGATCAAATTCTTCTTTTGTAATACCTTCTTAATATCTAAGATGGTAGATGTTTTGTCAGAGATGTTTATTTCTTCTAATTCTTCTCTACTTTTTGAATTTAAAACTTTGATCATATCTGTGGCTTTTGTTGGCTTGGCCTTCAACGCTGCTTTCTGTTCTTTTATCACTGCTCTGCATTTGGTGATGAGTTCTTGCTACTCAAAAATAATCTGTATGGATGGTCATACATCTATCATGGATTGGCTGATTTTTGTCTATATATTTTCCTTGGCATAGGCCAAAGTATCTGCCATTAGGGATTCACTCTCCAACTTCTGGATCTCGAGTTCCAATCTGTGGGACTTCTGCATTTCCTGCATATACAAAGTATCATTTTTTACTTTCTACATTCTAAATTTTGGAATTTTTGTAGTAACTTCTCGTTTTCATATTTTTGTATGGCCAATTCTTGTGATAATCATGTTGGAACAACTTTTGTTGATGATGAACTAGGCTTTGTACCTGCAACTACTCTTGGGATAGTTGTGACTGGAACCATAGCAAGTTGTGTTGCTTCCTTCTCCTTTAGTAATTCTTCAATCTGCTCTTCCATTTTCTTCAGCTGTATATTTTGCTCAATGATAAACTTGAGCATGTCCTCCTTTTGTTGTTCATTCTATGCTATATCCTTTCTTAGAGGATCCTCTGTAAAAGGTAGCTTCAACTGTTTCTTCAAGGCAGCAACGTCTGCAGCTTTCTTTTTGAGGAATAGCTCTGCATCTTTCACATCTTTGGGATCATATCCCACTTTAACTAAAAAATCCTCCAATTCTTTTATTTTGTTATCTTTATCTAAAGAATAAATCTTTTCTAACTTAAGCTAAGACTGAACATTGGATAGGGCAGTCCTAAGTTTAGAAATAGACATAGTTGTAGTAGTCATAGTGGAAAATAACATCTCACCTGTTTGTTTGTGCATATCCATTTGGTCAATTAGATGAATTTGACTGGTATCAATTAAAAAGACAATCTTTTTATAATCTGATGGATACTTAGGAAATGGAATTTGGGCTTGTAAGAAATCCATTTGCATTATGCCTTTCTCACTGTCAAAATCAGAAAGAAGCCTATGCTAGGAGGTTGAAGTTTGTTTCTAGAACTGGATGTACATATTGGACTTCAAAGTCTCATTCTTTTGTTTAATCTCAACGAAACTTGAAAATATATTCTGATCATCTAAAGAACTAGTTCATGTGGACTGAATGATTTCTAAAGCCTCTCTAGAAGGTGAAGTGTAGGAGGAGTGTTTGGAACACTGGTTGTGGGAGGAGTGGTTGAAACACTAACTCCTGTTGATGTAGAAGTTTCTGAATATCCTAGATCAATTATAACTAGTTGAGTTTCTTTTGTTGAAGTAACCAAACCAACCTTTGGCTTCTTCTGTTGAAAAATAAATCCTTTCATAATCTCCTCAGTAGATGAAGACTCTTCTCTCACCCGTTTCTGTTGCTTGCTCTAAGAAACTGGAGTTTGTTCAGTGGGGGTGGATACAGCCTGTTCATCTACTTCTTTAAGTGTCCCATCAACCCATTTCTCTTGATTCATGAATTTTTCTATTTCCAGTCTTGGAGTATGATTATAAGGAGTCATTTTTATATCAACTCTCAAAGCAGAAATAATACCAAAAGGATCATAAGACCAGGTGAAGTTGGGTTGGAAATTCACCTTCTTTAACAATATATCTGCCTCAACACTAGTTGATCTGGTGTTGCAAATGAATAATCCAATCTGTGCTTTAATCTTGAATTGAGATTTCCTTTTGCCTGACACAAAGTGCAGGTCATCCATGTTGATCATTTGCCTAATATATTCCAGAGAAAAGATTCTCATAGGAACATATTTGGGCAATTTATATGGTGCAAGCTCACAACCATATACACTTATCTATGTATAATTCTGGTATAAATACCAATCACCAGTTTTATTATGCTCACTTAAGTGTAAAATCCTTTTAATTTCATCTCCAATTCTTGGCTCTGTCTGACTGTTGAGGAGTTGTGCCACTGAATGTATGAATGTATCTACAAATTTTGAAAATGAGGAGGTGGTAGAAGTTGTCCTAACTATTTATGGCCGGTGAATCATTGATTGATTCACTCCTTGTTGATCCTGCTTGTTGAGCTTGATAGGCAAAAGATACCCTGCTGAAAAAGAAACATGTGAACAATTACAGAGTTGTAACTGAACACTCCTTGTGCAGTAAAATTCATGAATTGTTCATGTATATTATCAGCCAAGATTTAGTTGTAATTATACATGAATGCTGGTTGTTGGTCTTTGTTAAAGATGGAAAGGAAACCAAGGATAGTCTCATCAACAGACTGGTCATTTGGATATCCTAATAAGTAGGAAAGCAGAGAAATACGATGTCTAGAGGCTTCAGGAAACATGGAAGATGAGTAGGGAGGATTTATTTTCGGTAATTTTGCACCCTCGGGTAAAAAGATTTCAAAAATTTGGGCTCTTTGTGGAAAGGTTAACTTATGGTATAGATCCATAATTGTTGCTGGTAAAAAATGGTTGAGAGAGTCTAATTGAGGGATTATGAGAATCTATTTTATGGTTGCAGCAGAGATGGTGATTAGAATGTCTCCATTCTGAGCCACCACTACTCTTTTTACAAGGTCATATTTGGATTAACACCAGGTAATGAGGTCATGGAATTCATGTGTTTTTGGGAAATCAAAGAAAGGTAATAGAGATTCCCAAAATCTGATTGGGTCTTGCTTATCTAGGTAATTATGTTTAAGCCATAAGTGTAATTCATAGAAATCGAACTCACACTTCGCTTCTGCAATTGTGAACAGTGAGTCTACAAGAGGAACATGGTCAAGGTCAAGCTGGGTTGAAGTAGCAGTGCTTTCCTCTACACTCTACTTTTTAGCTTTCCCTTTTGGGTCCATGCTAGCAGACAGGAGGAAGAACAATTCTGGTAATAGATTGATGGAATAGAAAAAAGGTCCTGCGGAAATTATTTACCTGCAAATAACAAAAAAGAGTCATGGAAAGGCTAATGGTTTTATTCATGACCATAGCGGTTTTAATGCACAGGAGTGGAGCTACAACGAGTGAATATAAACGGGTATGACAGCAGGCCAGCGAGCTCGTGAGATGGAAACGGATAGGATGAGTGGGCAATAGATATGTGAGGTAGCAGCATGGGATAGGTTAGGGGATAATGGTCAAGGCACAGGATTAAATACCATTGGCAGAAGGAAACCGCAAGCAATTTGTGGGGGGGCGGAACTAGGGGTATGAGTAGTTTATGGTTTTGAGCGGGTGGGGGGTGTTGAGATTGCAACAAGATGATGGAGCTTAGTGAAAAGAGTCGCCTTCACTAAGTGGGCCCGCAGGCTATTTTTGGCGCAAGTCTATTTTTAGACTAATGTCTATTTTTAGACATATGGATCATGTCTATGGATTGCAGGTTGTTGGTTCATGATGATTGATCAAGTTGAGAAAATAGATGGACTTCTATTTTTGATGAAAGTGTGAGTGATCACAGTGTGAGTGATCAAGTCTATTTTTAGACTGGCTGTCAAAATAGAAAAGTCAAATATTATTATCTCACAATAATATTTGGACTATAAACTTTGTCTTATTCTCTTGGAGCACTTCAGTTCGAGCTACGGATGTGGCACATGCAATTGCATGAAGGAAATACGTGGTTCTTATGGATTAGTTGAATATTTGCATGCATGACTTCAGTTAGAACTCAAGTGAGTTGAGTTTAGTGGACTGGAGGTGCAGTTGATGGAGTTGTGTTCAGTTTAGCTTTGTTAAACTGGTTGTATTTGGTCTAACTGGCGAATAGACTAGAGATGAGTTGGGTGAATTAGTTATTAATTAATTCACAAGTTATTAACTCATAATACAACTAATGAATACATCAGTTAACTAAGTTGCATGTCAGTGCATGCTCAGTTCAGCAGGGACAGGTGTTAGAGAATCAGATTGCTATCAGTTGTGACTATAGTTGTGCATCAGATCTTGCACAATCAAGGGATTGAGTATGCCAATGAGTTTTCCCACGTATTTTCCCACATTGTAGCTTGTTCTCACGTGATTTTTCCAAGTAAATACGTGGTTGCCTTGGAATTATCATCAGTTCTTGAGCAGGTATTGAGCAGCGGAGGCAGGCAAGCAGCGAAGGAGATTTGAGCCAGTGATTGATTCAGATCTGAGCTGTATTGTGTGTAAAAGAGGTGGAGATACTTGTGAGAAGTATTATGTTGTGTAATGTTACATGACTCAATCATTAATATACAGATAGTTGGGGTTTTTAGCGAGATGCTTTCCCCGGGATACATACTGTGTTAATGTGTGAATGCTCTTGATGTTTTATTGTTATTGATGCTGCTATATTGATGATCAACGTAGAGGAGCTTATATATTGTGTATGTTTTCCGCAATAGTACATGATCAGGATAATCTCCATTGAATATGTGTTAAATTATTCAAAATTTCTACATGGTATCAGAGCTTGTTGATCATCAGATCTACTATTCAGGAAGTGTTTACATTCTATTTCTCTAGGTAGAGCCTGTAATCGGGCCAGGTAGCCTCTGGATTCATCCTTCCTTTGGAAGGTGAAATATCCGGTCAAAGCCCATACAGCCAATCTCTGTACGATAAATATTGTGTTCTCACGAATCTTAGATCCAAGGCGGTTGAGTTGGTTGCCGGTGGAATTCGAATTTGCAGCAGTGTTTTCTTGGTGACAACGCAGCAATGTCTTTCAACGGATTGCGATTGGAGTATGCTCTTGAGGGCAGCTCAAACTATATTGCATGGAAGGACAGGATGGAGGCAGTATTGGATGATAAAGGGCTGAAGGAGTTCATAGATACGGATATCCCAAAGCCTACTGATGCTACTCAAGTTGATGCTTGGCAAAAGAAGATTGCAAAATGTCGAAGGATTCTGTTGGAGGGCGTGAAGGATCACATTGTGTCCAGCCTCCATGGAAAGGCTACTCCATATTTGATGTGGAATCATTAACAGAATTATTCCAAAGCAAGAGCGATCAGAGGAAGTTGGCGCTCAAAGATAAACTCAGAAACATCAAATGCGAGAAGGGTGACAGTATTCCCAAGTGTCTCACGAAGTTCACTCAGTGTCGAGATGAGCTGGGAAGTGTGGAGGTTACTGTCGATGACGAGGACTTGGTGAGCTTGGCTCTCCTTGGTCTTCCGAAGAATTGGCATTCCTATCAGGACTCTGTCAATGGTCGGGAGAAGTTGCCAGGATGGGAAAGACTATGGTCAGACCTTGCGCAGGAGGAGATCAGGCGGAGTACCAGGGACGGATCTTCGTCAAAGGGAGCTGATGAAGAGAATTGTGCTTTGGCTGCCAAAGCAAAGAAAGGGAAGAGCAAGAAAGCTTCTCAGTCTGGTGCGAAAGGCAAGAAGCAGGATATGTCCAAGGTGAAGTGTTTTCACTATCACCAGCACGGACACTATGCCACAATTGTCCGCAGAAGAAGAAGAACAAGAAAGCTGTTGGATCTGCAGGGGGAGAGGCCTTAGCTTCTCAGTTTGAGCTTGATTTTTCATTGATCGCATGCTTGGTTTCAAGTGTGATGGGATCAGTGTGGTTCTTGGACAGTGGTGCGTCTTTTCACATGACGGGAGATAGAGATTTGTTCTCTGATCTGAAGGACAAAAATCTTGGAGTGCACATCGAGATGGGCGATGATGGTAGATACAGTGCGACCGGTATCGGTACCATTTCCTTTGAGAGGGAGTCTGGTAAACCCTTTATATTGAAGGAAGTCATGCATGTTCCAGGATTGAAGAAGAATCTCATCTCAGTGGCGATGATAGAAGACAAGGGGTATGATGTTGTTTTCAGCGAGGGAAAGGCCTTCCTGCGCAGCAAGACAACTGGTGAGACCCGGAAGATAGGGGTTCGATTGAGGAACCTTATCAGTTGCATGTAGATGGATGCGCAGCAATGGCAGGCAAGGCAGAAGGATTGGTGAGCCGGGATGATGGCGAGTTGTGGCACAGGAGATTGGGTCACCTTCACCATGGAGCCTGAAGATACTACAACAGATCCACTACAGGGCTCAACCTAAAGGCACACTTGCGCAGTCAGTCAGTGCAAAGGGTGTGTTACTTTGGGGAAGTTTGTGAAAGCCACCTTTCACGAGAAGGATAGTCATGCCACGACGATCCTTGAGAGAATTCACACAGATGTGTGTGGACCTTTCTCAGTTGCTTCGACAACAAAACACATGTATTATGTGATTTTGTTGATGATTTCTCTCGTAAGTGCTGGATCTTCTTCATGCAGAAGAAGAGCGAGACATATTCAAAGTTCTGTGAATTCAAAGCACTGGTCGAGAAGGAGTCGGGGAATAAGGTGAAGGCTCTTAGGAGCGATAATGGTGGTGAATACATCTCGGACGAGTTTAAGGATTTCTACAAGGCAGAAGGGATTCGTAGAGAGCTCATAGCTCCCCATAACCCATAGCAGAACGGGGTAGCTGAGCGGAAGAACAGAACGATTGTGGGTGCTGCACAGGCAATGTTGCATGATCAGGGCCTACCCCTTCACTTGTGGGCGGAAGCATGCAATACAACAGTTTATGTGCAGAACCGTTGTTCTCATAGGATACTTGGCATGAGTACACCTGAGGAGACTTATTCTGGTAAGAAGCCTGATATTTCTCATTTGAGGATTTTTGGTGCTAACATTTACATGCATGTAACGAAGGATGCCAGAAAGAAGTTGGAGCCGACTGTAGAGGTTGGGATATTTGTGGGGTACATTCATATGCCCCACAACTATCGTGTGTATTTGCCAGACAGTGGTAAAACTATTATGCGACGGGATATAAAATTTCAGGAGGAGAAAGCCATGAAGTGTTCGCTTGAGAGGGAGCTACACTTGCATGCGAATGAGGAACTATTAGTTCCCAAGGATGAGCCACAGGACGAGGTTCATGGAGTGGAAGAGACCACTCATGCAGCGCCAACCATCAGAGGGCGAAAGCGCTTGACAGAAGCTGAGCGACTGGCTCAAGATGCAGAGAAAGTTGTAGGACCACTTACAGCCCAACGCAGGCAGAGATAGTCACCTGATCGGTACACTGGATACATGGCTCTTATGAGCAAGTGTGTTGTGACTGAGCCATCCTCTTTCAAGGAAG
>APFE030995986.1:401599-446962 GCA_000404065.3 Pinus taeda | reverse complement strand
TTTTTTTTTTAATTTTAATGTTTTTCGGGGCCATGATAAAATATTTTACGCCATTATTTCAAAATGTTGAAATTTTACTTCTTTTTTTTTAAAGTGTTTTCCCAACGTAAACACTTTTCGTTTTGAGGGCATTTTTTGAATAATTTTTGCGCAAAAAATTGGTTTTCACCCCCATTTTTAAAACATGTTGAAAATTTACCCAAGAAAAAAAAAGATGTTATTCCAGTATCAACACTTTTCGTTTTTAGCGTTGCTTTTGATGTTTTTTCGAGGTTTTTTTGCCAGAGTTCCCGTTTTGAGTTTATAGTTCCCGTTTCGAGTTTATAGTTCTCGTTTCAAAGTTTACATTGTTATGTTTAATTTTATAAAACCATATAGAAGATACAACATACTTACCTTGGGGCCTTGGAACCACTTCCCATACATCATTATGAATGATAGATTCATATTCTTCCGTCCTTGTATCTTTCCACACTTGGGCCTTTACAACTTCTTCAAAAGTGCATGGTTCATTTTGAATAATGTTGCTCATGGCTTCGTCCTTGGAATCAGCACAGTTTCTTGTTTTCTCTGAAAGTTCCTTTGGGGGTAGCGTGTTTATCAACATCTTTAAGAGTGTCATGAAGCCATAAAGGTCTCCTTTTAGAGAGAGGATCACATGGTGGAAGATCGAAAGGATCCATGGGCTTCATGGGTTCATCAACAAGATCAGTTTTAGCTTCAAGATCTTCTTGTACTTCAAATACATCATCTTGACTATCAACATCAGGAGGAGGAGTGTATCTTGCTTTTCCAAGCGCTGCATCTTCATCAAATGTTACATCTCTCCTAAATTCTATATTTCTTTGACCGGGTACATATATTATGTAAGCTTTAGAATTTTCACAATAAACAACAAATGTCCTTTTTTACATGAAGCTTCCAACTTGTTCCTTTTTTCTTTTGGGACATGGAAGTAGACAGGACAACCAAAGATCCTCAGGTGCCCAACTTCGGGCTTCTCGCCAGTGAAGACTTCTTCATGAGTCTTTTTGTTTCGGGTAAAGTAAGGAGATATATTTTGGGCATAGACAGTTGTGTTCTCAGCGTCTCCCCATAGAAACTTTGGCAAATTCTAATCATGCAACATAGCTTTGACCACTTCCAAGATAGTTCTATTCTTTCTCTTGGCCACACCATTTTGTTCTGGGTTATATGGTACATTGGTCTCTTTTATGATTCCAACTTCTTTGCAGAAGTCAATGGAAACAGTGGAAGTGTACTCTTGCATTGTCAGATCTGAAAATTTTGATCTTCTTTCCAGTTTGTTTTTCTACTAAGCTTTGTAATCTTTGAACATGTTAAAAGTTTGACTTTCATTTTTCAAAAAATAAATCCATGTCTTGTGATAAAAATCATCCACAAAGATAATATAATACAAGTAACCACCAAGAGAAGTTATAAGCATTAGTCCACATAAATCAGAATGTACAAGATGGAATATCTTACTGGTTCTAATTTTGCTTGACAGAAATGGTCCCATTCACTTGATTTCTGCCTTTGTTTCCTTGGCAAATGCCATCATGACCATATTTGATTTCCGACATTTAGGAAACCATCTTTCTCACATGAGGTAATGCTTTGTAGTGCAAGTGAGTGAACCTTCGATGCCAATGTTCACTTTGATTATTGATGTCATGGGTTAATGCATGAATAGGTCTTCCATTGATTTTGTATAGACCTTTACATCTAAATCTCAAAGTGAGGGCATTTCTTATGTTGGATCTCGATGGAAAAGTGAGAACTTTACCATTTATGAAAAGCAAATTTCATTTTTTTATCTTCAAACGTTGATATGGACACAAGATTTTTCTTTAAACCAAGCACATATAAAACATATTCAAAATTTAAATTTCTACCTTTGATCCAAATAGAAAGAAATAGAACCAGAGCCCTTTATGGGATATGTAGAGTTATCTCCAAGAATGATCTTCAAATGTGTCTCTCTCTCAACCAGATTAAAGAGTACTTGTTTGTAACCAATAAAGCACCTTGAAGCACCACTATCAACTAACCATCTATCACAAGAATCTACAAGAGATGAACTAGAAATAACAGAAACAAGAAAGTACTACGATTGGGTCTTAGCTTCATTATTATCATATCTTTGTTTCCTTGAGGAACGATAGTTTCTTCAGTGAACAGAGGGAGCTTCTCTTCTTCTTTTGTAATCAATTTTTTTGGAGTGATTGTTGAAGTTGGATTTTGATGTTCTTTTGTTTCTAAATAGTCATGAGCATAGTGGTCATGCTTGCGATAGTTGTAGCATTGGACTTTTGATAAGTCTCTAGTCCATTGAGAGGAGTTGTTGGGAGTAAACTTTTGTGAATAATGCATTCCTCTTCTTCCTTTCTTTTTCTTTCCTTGTACAACAAAGACAGTAGGTTCGCCATCCTCATGCTTGGGAATTCTCCCTCTTGAAGTCATTTGGGGTTCTTCTTCTTCACAGCACTTTCCCAGGAGCTCATCAAATGTAGAAAACTTGTCATTATTACCGATGGTAGCAATACAAATTTCCCTAGAAGGAAGGCCTCCAAGCATAATCAGAGCAAGTTCTTTATCGGAAACAACTTCACCAGAAGTTGACAGTTGATCTTTGATTTTCGATATCCTCATGAAGTATGCTTGAATGGTTTCTCCTCTGTTCATCTTAACATCCTTGAGTTGATTCTTCAGAGCAAGAATTTTAATCAATTTGTTCACTTGATGCATTCCAATCAGCATGGCATACAATTCTTTGGATTTCTTCAAATTGGAAACATAAGTGATGAAGTGGTCTCCAAGAGAGTCAAGGATAATCTTTTTAGCCTTGACTTTTCCTTTCTTGTATCTAGCCTTGATAGCAGCATTGGAGTTTTCAGCTGGTTTTGCTACCTCTCCTTCAACATACTCTAGAACATCATGTTCCTCAAGAGTAATAGCCAATCTGGCCTTCTAAGGTAAGAAGTTTTAAGCATCAGCCAATTTCACTTCATTCTTAAAGTAGGAGGAAGACATCTTTATCTGCTCAAAATTTCAGCAGCAAATAGAAAGGGATAGCAAGACGTATTTCAGTTGTAAATGAGATATTTCAGCAGTAAAATAGAAGAAAATTTCAACAGAAAATGAGCAGTAAGTAGAAGGAACAACAAGAGATTTTTCAACAAAAAGAGAGTTGCAAATGGGGTTGACAACAAGTTATATTTCAGCAGAAAGAGAGTTGCAAATGGAGTAGACAATAAGCTATATTTCAGCAGAAAGAGAGCTGCAAATTGAGCAGACAAGAATCTATATTTCAACAGAAAAGAAGTTGCAAATGGCTCAGCGGAAAGCAAATTATATTTCAACATAATAGAAGCTACAAATAGAGTGGACAACAAGCTATATTTCAGCAAAAAAATAGAGTAAACAACAAGCTATATTTCAGCAAAAACTGAGCTATAAATGGAGTGGAAGGCAAGAGATATTCCAACAAAAAGAGAATTGGAAACGAAGGTGACAGCAAGAGATATTTCAGCGAAAAAAGAGTTATAAATGGAGTTTATCGTCTTGAGCTTGTCTTCACCAAAGCTCTGATACCATGTTAAAATTTTGATATTCTATGTTTTTACAATCACTTAAATCCATAACTTCTTTATGTTGCAAAATATGTTAAGTAATTATAGATAGAACATAAACCATATGCACAATGGAAGATAATAAAAAACTCAATGAGACATAGATAAGTTAGGTCAATGACTAGGGGAAAACCCACAAAGGGAAAAGCCAACCAGATTCTTATTTTATTATAAATCAATTGGTCAATAGAGATACAAAGTACAATGAGAGAATGAAGAAGTTCACTCAAATCTAAAGAATATCTCTGATAGTAGTAGCTGATGCAAACATTGAATCACTTTGGCTCTCCAAGATTTGCTCTTACTCTTCAAGACTCTCTCTCTCTCTCTCTCTCTCTCTCTCTAGACTCTCAAACTCCCTCTTCCTCAAGTTGAAATTCTCCTTTCACAAGCAAAAGTAAGTGTGTCGAGTGGGGATGCGAGACACAAATATATAGGAAGAGCAAGGAGGTTGAATTCGTGAGGGAGTAACTCCTATGCCTTGAGGAGGAGTTACATATGCCAAAATAGGAGGGTAACTTATGTCATAAATGAGAGGAGTGTAACTTATGCATTTAGGAGAAAAGTGTAACTTATTCATTAAAGAGGTGTAAGATGAATCCTTTTATGATGAGTCATTAAAGTGTGTGAGAGAGCGTAAGAGGTGAGTAAGAACATTAAATAGAGAGAGAATGAATCCACAGAGAGAGAGAGAGAGAGTAACATATGCATTAATTGAGGGGAGTTACATATGAATGATTGAGAGACTTGAATTTATTTTTAATAATAATATAATAATATCATAAAGAGGATAATAGTAATAATAATAATATTGATGATTAAGTTTAAAATTAAACAATTGAGATTGATTAAGGACAAGTTACGTGATTTTCCATCATATATAGGACAATTTACGCGATTTTCCATCGTATATATATATGATTACGAATTTATGGAAAGTGATTTACTATTTTTGGAAAGTCATGGATGCAAAGATAAACATGACTTTCTATTTTCAAAAAGTCACTTTAGGAAGGTTGGAAATGAAATTTTATTCAAGTAAATTCATCCCATAGCTATCAATTTTCAACAATTACAAAATCATGATTATGAAGACCAAACCTAGTTACAATTTGAACAAAGCAAAAATAAAAAATAGCAATGAAGAAACTGAGCACATGAGTAAAGGAGAAAAACATAACTTCGATTAGGCCCAAGATTGTCACTTCAAAGGCTTGGGATTTTTTTGATGGAGTCAAAAGTCATGTCATGGATTTTTGTTGAGCGAGAGTAGCATTCACCTAAATAACCATCATTCTTTCCTTCTTAGCTTGGGGCTAGGGCCTAGATCAAATAATAACGCAGAATTAATTAGGCTTTGGCTCGTCAATGATTTTGCCATATCTAGGCATGTTAAGTGCCTTCAAATCTTTTGGTGATTTTCGAGTGTTTATTGATTGGTTCTTAGGGAAAGACACATTACATAGTTTGGCCCTAAATCCTTGGCAACAAAGAATTCACCAAGTACAAGATATTTTGAGGAGTTGGAGGTATCACATATCCATAGGGAACACAACATTGTTGTGGATAAAGTATCTAAGTAAGCACTACTCCAATGTATTAGACTTTTAGTGATAACAAAAAAGGTTGTTGATGCCCTTGGGGTGAATGCTTGCAACATTTCCTTGAATTGATGCCTTTGTAATCATTAAGATCTTTAATATTTTTATGTTTGATTGCTTTTGTCCTGTTTGGAAAGAAAATTTTGAGAAGATATAATTAAACAATAATACATACACTTTGATTTCATTGAAATAACAAGTATGATATTTTTTTTTCCATGGGAAAAAACCTTAACAGTCGAGCCTGCTTGTGCATCCTTATGGTTGAGCCCCTCTGGTCCTCTCCTTATCAGTCGAGCCTGCTTGTGCATTAGGGTTTACTTATTGGGTGGGGGGGCTAGATTGAGAGCACTAGAAATTAGGTCTGTTGGTCCAACCTTGTAGTTGTTAGACTCTTCCGCATGTCTTGGACCCAACTCCTCTACATGGGCCCTTCTTGGCCCGACAACTTGATGTCCCATGTTTTCTCTCCAATGGTAGCTCAACCTTACACTAGCTTTGCGACTATTCTCACTGATATCCTCTACCACTTCCCTCACCTCTATTCATAAATTAGATGTGTCGATTAACAAGTTGGATCCCTCGCATTGATTAGCAACTCTCTTCTCGAGTGCAATTGCGGCCTATTCAAACTATTTATGGTGTTACTCTCCTCGCATCTTGGCCCCTACGTCAACCAGTATTGGTTGTTATCGACCCTTTTGTTTGGTCGTTGGCCCATTTACCTCAACCTATGTGCATACAACCTTCAACGCTCTGACGATCATTCCTTTGTCGCTACTCTGCTCATCAGTTGTCTTGAACGTGCCCTGCAATTAGCCTAGATTCCCTATTCCTCCTCTGCACTATTTGGCACGTGACCCACAACAACCCCGCCACAATCCTCTACACACATAGCATTTGCAGGTGGTACCTAGACTTCCAGTTGTTGGCTACCTGGGTGGTAGCAAGCCCTGACACCCTATCAACCCTATTTGTTGCCCCCTTTTATTTATTTTGTATACTTTCATCCACTATGCAGGCTTGTTCTAGCCACTTCTTTTTCAGCTTTTGCGCAAAAAGAATTGTCCTTCATATGCTCGTTGGCCAAACCTAGCCTCTCGATGCTTGTATGAACCTAGTACTCGATGATTCTAAGATTGGCTTTCTCAGAGTTTATGCCCTAGTATCATGTTAAGTTTTAAGCCCAATAGCCTAACAATTTAATTCCTAGAAAAATATCTTCAATCTATTGAACAAAAGCACAATTAGAATCTTAACATAAATAAAAATATATAGCAGAAGCATAACCCATCTCAATCACACATTACACAAACAATTTATGCCCAATCAAACAATTATTCATAAAAAATAATTTTAGAACCTACTTGGGCTTCCTTTCTAAAAAAATGGTCCATTGAGGGAAGTACAGACAACAAGAACTTGGCTCTAATTCAATTGATCGAACCATACTTGGCTAATTTCAATCTCCCTTGTTTCCCCTCCTTTGTTTTATAAGCTTGAGTTATGACCGAATCGTTAACCTTAATTTCCAAAGTGATTGATGGTTGAGATTAGATCTCAACATTACTTGAGATCGATAATTGAAATTACATCTAATTCACTAATGCAGAAACCTTTGCATTTTATTAGATTAACTCACTTTATCTTATAAAAACAAACTACTTTAACAACAAAAATAATTTGCTAAGGTTAAGGGTCTTTTAGACTACTTTTGCATGCCTAAACACTTAGGACTGTTGAAAAGTACCTACCCAAGCTATAAACATCAACATTATAGTCAACCTGTGAAATATTTGAGCTTTGATAAGGAAGGTGAACATGTGAGTCATGCATTTGATAAATACTTGTATTAAAAACTACATCTCAGTTATTAACCATGCCATATGTACCTCAAAATAATGGTCTTCCTTAAAAGGAAGAATAGGACATTGGTTGAGATGGTTTCATGAATGCCTCGGGATATGCATTGTTAGAAAAATTTTGTGCATAAAACTTATTGAAATTACATTCTAAATAAGATTCCCACCAAGGCCATGTGGAACATGACACCACTTGAGAGATGGAGAGGGAGAAAACCCAAAATTTGGAAATTTCAATGCCTTTAGATGCATAGTTTGGGCTCATATCCTAGAGGAAAAGTGAAAGGCATTGCGCCCCAAGAGTCATCCATGCATCATGATGGGTTACATCTAAAGGGTCCAAGGCTTATTGATATTATTCAGCAAGATATTATTTATGAGAAGCTTTCAAGTTATACTCTTATTTTATCTCCTTGTGTTATTCCATTGATACCATCAAGTTCAAGTATAGATTTAGAGGAGATATTAGAGACCCATTATGTTCAATTTTGGATGATGAGTTTGAGCATGTCCATGATGATGGTGCAACAAAGACTTCTTCCATGGGGGAGGCTCTCCCTCTAAGTGAGCTACAAAAATTGTTGAGGTTGTTAATGTAGATGAGGTGGCATCAATAAATCCAATGGCACCCATAGTGAAAAACAACATACAAATTTTGCACTAATGATTAAGGTGATGGATGCATTAGATCCTCAAGCATATGAGGATTCACATGGTAAGGTAGAATGGGAGAACATTGTGGTTGAATAAATACAACGCTTTGATGAACATTACTTATGAGTTGCTTCATTGTCTGAAATGGAAGTATGGGTAAAATGCAAGCAAGTCTACACCACCAAGTTCATTTCAAAGGGGGTGTTATAATAGATACAAGGCTTGCTTGATAATAATGGCATTCGCATAATAGGAAGATATCAACTACATTGAAACATTTTTTGTGGAGACCAAAATGAATTCTAATTGGATAGTTCTCTCCTACTCTCAATTTTGGTTGGGAAGTTCAACAAATGACCGTAAATGTGAGTCTCTCCCTTGAGTAGTCATATTACAAGTAGTCATTTTGAAATTTATTCTATATTATTAACTCTTTCATGTCTAGGATTTTCAATCTTACAAATTCTTGTTAGGGTGATTAATCATTAGATTGAATCTACCTTCATTATATTATCATTTTAATCATTCTTCTGAAACCCTAACCTTTAGAGTTCATTGTAAAACCCTAGTCTCTTGATGCCAAGGGTATGACATAAAACCTTAGGGTTTGTACAATAAAATTATATCCCTACTTAGAGTATGTTAAAAATCATGTTAAAATCCTAGTCCTCTTAGGGTTGTCAATAAAGATCCAACAATCTATTTTTGTAATATTTAGGGTTTTGGAATTATTATGGCAAAATCCTAGTCTTTTAGGGTTTGTCGTTATTATCCTAATAATAAATTGAAACCTTAGATCTTTTTGATAAGTTAGGGTTTGTTGCTAATGAGTCGAAACGATAGATTTTTAGGGTTTGGTGAATTAGGGATTATCAACAAAACTCTTGTATTAACTAATATCAGGTCCTAAGAATGAATCCCTAGGTGTGTATTCTTCTGCATAATTGAAACCCTAGCTTTATTAAAAGTATTGTATATCTAACCTTGATTATTGATGTTTTGAGTTAGGTCTAGGGTATAGAACAAAACCCTAGTAGAAATTGATACTCTAGGGCATGATGATATTGTTTTGTTGATAAAATCTAGGGTTCGCACCAAACCCTAGTAAAGTCTAACATGAAAAGTATATTGTTGAAACCCTCGGTGTATAGTACTATGATTGATTGACTTTATTTGATTAATGATAGTTAAGAAGATAAAGTCTAGGGCTTATGAAAAAACTCTAGCAAGAAGTGGAAGTCGAGTAGGAAAAAAGGTGTCTTGTCGATTATGAACCTAACTAGGTTTAGGTATTTAATAGTTTTGATGCTTCCATTGCAATGATATGATATAGTTAACTTCATGCTTTTGTATATTTGTTTTTGGTTGTACTTGCTATTAAAGTCTTGCAGGTACATAATTTTCAAAGATGTTGAAGATGTTTGCAACTAAAGATGACTTGATAAATTATATTGGTAAGCATGATGTAGGAAGTTATGATGATCAAGATGACCTTGATTTCGTAAGGAGGAATGAAGCCATGAAAGATTCTCCGATGTTATAAAAAGAGTAGGTGGTTGATCTCCCTAAGTTGAGAGGGACCCTGGATAAAAGAGAGAGTACATCTCCCTAGTTGAGAGGGAGGGCATACTATGATAGTCATAGTCATGATAAACACCTTGAAGAAAGAATGAAATCAGAAAATGAATAGAAGTACTACAAATAGATTTCCAATGTATTATGGATGTCTTGGTGTTGCTGAAGAAATAAAAGAAGAAAAGCTTCTGAATAGTTGAATATGAAATATATAAGTGGCATCAGGGTGATTGACCCCAAAGGTTTGTGTTTACTTGTATATATTTGAAAGTTTATCACTAATTGGGGTTGTGTTTATACAAGTAAATCTCTCCACGAAAAGGATGAACACCTTGGAAGCATGCTTAGACAAATGGATATATATATATATATATATATGTGTGTGTGTGGTGTGGTGGTGTGTGTGTGTGTGTGTGTGTGTGTGGTTTAGTTTATAGGGAGAGATCTAATGGCGAGATGCTTGGGAGGACATTTGATCGACGTATGTGTTGATGTCTAGATCTCGAAGAGGGAGGGTGGCATTGATCATGGTGCTCTGACCTTGGATACGCACCTAGATCCCTGGGTTGATGGTTAGCAAGCTTAATGGTACCTAAAGTGGTTGAAAGCTTGAGTCCATCTTTAGTCCCACCCAGATAGAATACCTTGGTCAGATATCTAGTCTGTAGCACTAAGTGTGCTAGAACTCTTCGTAGTTCATATCATTTTGAGATCTTCCATGTACCTCTATGTAATCATGAATACCTCCCTAGTTAAGAGGGAGCGTTGAATAATGTAACTAGTGTCTATATTCATAATTGTACTTAAATCACAATGTAATATATTTGTCAAAATATTTTTATTATTATTATTAAATTGACTTATTAAAGCAAATTCCATGCTTAGGTTAACGCTCATAGGTCAAGCCTCCATTACAAGCTTCTAGGATTTTTGTTTAAGTCAAAGTCAAATTTACTATGCAAGAATCTCTTCTTGGGTTCATGGTGTTAAAAGATAAAAATCTATTTTTTCATGTCAAACCTCCTCCATCAAGTCACCTTGCAAGTCAGCTTCCATAAATTATTTATGTTGAATCATTTATAGTCATAAACAACTATAAATACCCAGATGAACTCAACACCAACTGAAGCAAAAAAGTTCAGATATATTTCAGAGAAATGAAGTAAAGAAGTTTAGATTATAGGACAACAAAGTAAGGATGATTCACAAGATCGAAGTAATGGGTGATTGCAGGGCCAGAAGTTATTGCAGACCGAGACATGACTACAGGACTGTTATGATCACAGAACTGAAATAAGGTATGACTACAAAGTGTTATGACTGAAAATAGAATGAGGTATGACTACAGGACTGAAGTATGATATGACTGTAGAACTAAAGCATGATGTGTCACTTATAAACAAGGTTGACTTGACGGATGGAAAGTTTCCTTGGTCTAGGTAATAAGGGTCTTGGTCATCTCAACTTGATTTGAATCTACTAGAGGAAGAGTTCTTGACTGGATTTTCCCCTACCCAAGGGTTTTGCCCTGTGAGTGTGCCTACATCTTGTGTCCTCTTTTGTTTATTGATTGGCGTTAGTTTTGATGATAAGAACAAGATAATTTGGAAGAACTAATAATTAAATATCACAAGATAATGTCATAATAAGATAAATCAATTAAAGTAGAACTCTAAGTTGCCTCTAACGGATTTCAAAACACTATCCACCACTAAGGGTGAGTATAAAAGAGCAATGAATACAGTGACAAAAGTAGTTTGAATCCACAACTTGATGGATGAGCCACCTAGATCATACTCTAACATGGCAGCACCAAAGGATATTTATACTACCTTAGGTTGTTAGTATAGTAAGGTGTATATCCCTCAAATATACAAGGATAAATGATCAAGGTGTTGATACCTTCATAAAACTACTAAAATGGGCCTAGCTTGTCAAACTTCTAGATCATACTCTAACATGGCAGCACCAAAGGATATTTAAGAACGTGTATACTACCTTAGGTTGTTAGTATAGTAAGGTATGTATCCCTCAAATATACAAGGATACATGATCAAGGTGCTTACCTTCACAAAACTACTAAAATGGGCCTAGCTTGTCAAACTCTAATGTATGCTACGACTACAAGGAGTTGTCATTAAGGGGCCGTCTAGTGGTAATGCCACCTCCCCAATATCTATAAATCATGTGTAAAATCATGTATAAGTGAGAATGTTAGAGTATGTGCAAATATTAGGTTATGTATAAATCCGACTTATATAATGAATAGTTTCCCACATAAAGAATCATTAGGAAAACTCTGCCCTTTATAAAAGGTCATGTCTAAATGATGAATATGTGTAAACTGAGGGAGATACATTTAGAATTAACACCGCTCACCAATTATTGAATATGTTGTGTCTTACTCTCGTTTAATTGTGTTCTATGATAGATCATGGAACCTATGATTAAATTCCATTGGTTGCGTCTCAAGATAAATATTTTGAAATTAGAGAAGCGCAGAACACCAAGGAGTACATGAATACATATTAGAACATAATTTATATATGCACGTGACAGAATAGCTGACTCGAACATGTGTTTGGGATACTAACTCATCACAAGTTCAGCAGCTGCACTCATGGCTCTACAACCTCCCCTCTCAAGTAGAGCAAGAGCAAGTTCAGGCTCATGCCACCATCTCAAACCTATCGCCAGTTTTCTCAGAGTCTCTAAATTAACATCAGAAATCCAGTTGGGGGCACAAGTAATCATCATTGAGAGAAAGCCTATTACATATGCTTTCCATGTCGCATGTTCACATCCAAGAGAAAACTTTTGCTGTAATGCACTTGCCAGAAACCCCATATGATAATTAATCATTTGAGCTCGTTTCTTAGAAAGAGAGGAGGCATTCATGCCCCAAGCACAAGCTCCACAAAGAATGGAAAAATGTGCTATTGCATAGCCTTCAAGAATAGAAACACTCCTCTCACTTTTGGGCTTGGTTCCACTTCCAGATAGAAACCAAGTTGGTAAAGTTTCTTGATATAGGATTTGAACCAACCCTGATCCACCTGTGACACACAGTAAGGATGCTCCCAAAGTAGATGCCTGTTTAACTTTAGCCATGACAACCGCCAGTGACAATTGACGAGATTTCAAACGATGTGCAGATTTCCCTGTTTGACCACAATGTTCATCTGTTTCCATGGTAGACAAGTCTCTTGCCACTCCAACCACAAGAGATAGAATTTCTTCAGGTATAAACATTATGTCATAGATTGCTCTGTAAGTGCGCAGGTAAAGGAAGCCTGGCGCCACAGGCGAAATACCACCAGGAGCCAAATGTGAACGGACACCATGACCAAGTAGTGCTCCCACCCCACCATGAACTGTCAGCTTTGACATCAAAGAGTTTGAAGAACCAAGAGCAGCGGCAAAACAACTCTTCAGAAGCTGAACAACAGCATGTCTATCTTGCTTGAACACAGTGCGTGAGCTAAAAAAGACAATATAATCATGCCACCTGCGTACTTTTTGAGCCCAAAGTGCTGCAACAATGGGTGTACTGGGCCATGGACTTCCACCTGCAGTACTTTCCAATGCTGGTCCAGCAACGCCATGAAGATACTCTGCTGATTTGTCCAGCTTGAATGTTATTGTGAGGCTCACTAGTGCTGCTAAAGGTAAAGGAAGAGTTGCTGGTGCATTTCCGCCTACTGAAAAATGCCATTCAGGAAAATCCAAAAAACAATTTATGACAGACTAAACCAGGCTATAGTTTATAGCTTTATACAACCAAAACACAGTTAAAGGTAATGATCTCACAAAGTCAAAAATGGAAATGGCATACCTGTGAGACTTGGTATATGAACACCAGTAGCAGCCAGGACCTCTTTTATCTGATTTTCAATATTGTGAAGATTTGCTGCAGGACTTGGCCAGTCCGTTCCATTCATTGATGCAGGTTTCCAAACACCACGAGTGACTTCTGCAGTGAAGTAGCTGACAATGATTGCAAGGGAAGCGGGAAGAAAATCCACAAGGTCTCTGAGGCCTGCACAATCAAATGTATCAACAATGCCTTTTAGTGCTTTGCAAAAGGCCTATTCCCTTCACAATTTTTTGTCGTGCAAAATCATCTTTCATCTTTCATTCATTTTTATATGCAGTGAAAATGCAAAAAAAAATGAGTTCACATTTATTGTTGATTACCATTGAAAAACCTATGAACACAAGTTGGATGACAATGTTATCATAACATGTAAAAGATTTGATGTCTCCTTTCATACATACAGGTTCCTTGATGGAAAAGCAGAATACTACAGTCAATGAAGGGCATGTCGCATTCCAGTTTAGCATCCACAAGGCATATGCCAAAGTCCAAAAGGTGTGTTTGATCCCAACAGAAAAGCTAGAAGCACATATCAATGCACAAAGTAGAAACACGTTCCAACATAACTGAAGGATGGGTATGGAACTCAAGTCCAGATGATGACATCTTAAATGCAAAAGTGCTCTACAGTCTCAGTCATCACATTCAAGAACTTCGGAGCTTTGGCATAACAGCAATTTAACCCATGGAACGAGAATAGTCAACCAAGCAGAGGCTTTTTAGGCCATCTAGGAAGAAAACTTATAGCACAATAATCCAAATACCTACACCATAGGCCTGGAATTAAGAGAAAATCTTGATTGGGAAATTCAACAAGCTCAGTGAACACTTTTCATCAATTTTATCTAATGCCAAGTTGCCAACTAATCCTTACAGTAGCACTCTACCTTATGTCTTGGCCAATAAATAAAATAAAGGACCACCTCTCTCCTTACTAAGTGCCTAAGCCAACTGATCAAGATTGAAAATTTAAAATCCAAAATCTAATCTCAAAATGCTGAAACATATTGAAGTTAAATTGTAATTTAAGGTGCACCAGAAGGATAGCTCCACTGTGGAATCCCTACCAAAAGTAGCATTGAATGTCCTTCCTTATATTACATGAGATACAGCAGAGATGAAAGAAATTATTTTATTTACCTAATCTTAGCAATGTGGACTTTCAAAGCATGTACAAGTACATGCTTAAGTTCTTGAGGACATTTCTTGTTTTCTCCTGCCTAGCTTGAGGCTTAAAACTATATTCCCTAGAGAAGTGGTGGGTAACAGCATCCTCAGGAAGATGCTTCCAAAAATTTAAAAAGGCTAAAACCAAACATCAACAGAAGCAAGTTGACCATTAAAAAAATGGCAAAAAAACAGAACTCCAATCTCTAGCTCGAGAAAGATATAAAATTACGTGTCTATTTGCTTGAAAGTGGAAGACACTTCCTAATTAGTAATAAATCAGTGTAGATCCATCTTAAACCTGTATGTATCAAGCACTGAGAGTGATCAAATTTCTTGAAGTGTAATTTTTTTAATCATCTCATTCCATGTTATTAGTTCCTTCGTATTTAATGAGAAAGAAGTTATAACTTGAGAAATTTGATCCCTCTTGGTGCTTGATAGATCTGGATTTAAGATGGACCTATGCTAGTTTACTTCTTTTAGATGTTGTCATATACATATGTAATTATTTATTTTTTGTTTTTATTCATTTTTTTATCATGTAATATTACGCAACAACATCTCCCCCATACTGGGATGTAGAAAAAAGAGTAATAACAGGAACCAAAGTCTAATAATTAATCATTTTGACTCCCCAATATTCAGAAAATAGGGGTAGAAAGATTTATGTGAGGTATTTATAAATCATAAATGAATTGCTCATTACCAACCTGTTGTAAGGTCTCGAGGTGAAAGTCGTCCATGTGCACAAGCAGTCAATACAGCATCCACCACAAATGGGATAGCTCCCAAAAGATCCCATGCAGGTAGCATAGGTCTTAGAGATGCCTCCTCTCCTACACTTCCTGAAGAGTTGCTTAAAGTGCTGCTGGCAGATGTCCCAGTTGTCGAAGACACAGTGCCCCCCTTACTAAATTTCCGATACATCATATTTAGAAGTCTATCTGCAAGTTGATGCAGAGGATTACAACGAACAATGCCAGAAAGAGTTGATGCTATGCAAGCTTTGTGTTGGTGGTACCAAGCACTAAATTTTGGAAATGAGTCAATAAACACTGGCTGGGCAATTGATGAAAGTGCTCCAGGACTTTGACCTTTCACTGGAATCAATGGTTGAGGTAAACTGGAGCCTATAACAGATGACCTTTCACCCAGATACTGTTCATTTTCCTTGGCACTATTTTCGGCAGGTGTATTAAAGGATGAAGCCAGACGATTATTACGCAACAGAAGAAGGTATTCAAGAGTAAGTTCTGAACCAACAGGAGCTCCCTTTCCTAACATGCAATGCTCATGAGGAGGTCGATAAAATTTCCACAATTTTAACAGCAGAAGAAAAGCACATGAAAATACCATGTAAACTGAAATATCCTCTCCTGTATTTGATGTCTGTGGAACTGTTGGAGAGATGGATCCAAAAACCTCACAGATAGGCATCAATGCAACTGCAACTTCAGGAAACTGTCAAGTAGATTTGATGGGAAACTATAAAATTAGGCTGAAGAAGCAGATGAAACAAGGACTGTCCAACTTTAAATCGGCAAATTAGATTAAACATGCATAACAGAAATATGATAAGCCAAAGATAATTGGAATGAATTCAAGAGAAATAAACATACCATACCATACAAAGAAAAAACATGAACAATATCAGCAGAGGTGACCGCTAGGAGAACAGCATATAATAATGGTGCATTAGCTACCAAATGACTCACAGGCCCACGACAGTCTGGAGGAGCAGGAGGTGATAGCAATTTTAATACCAAGTGTACTGCATGTTCCTGTGAGGAATGCTGAATGATGAGAAATTTAACAAGAACATTTTTAAACATAGAGTGACTTTTTCTCAGAACTTTTTCAAACACTAAAGATCATTTTCAGGAATCTGGCAATCCGACGTAGATTTCTCAATCTTGTACACAGCCACATATCTTTGAATTATTTATATTATGTCATCTATGCTATAGTGAATGGCCAGGGAATCAAGGTTCCAATGTCTTAATATTGAAATAATGACTATATTAGTCTATTATTTCAAGTTTTCGTAATTCTTTGTTCACCTGAACATTCCATCCACAGGTAAGAGATGCACCACACAAAATCCTGGCAGCAGCAGTTCTTTCCTCCTCTGGTCCATTGATCACAATTTGATAAACTTTCTCAAGCTCTGCTAAACTTCCATCAAAGCAGTGAAGAGTTCAGTGACATTCTCTGAAAAAACTGAAGATTCCAAGCAAAAACCTTAACGTACAAACATGAAACCAGATTATCTGCATCATTTAGCACTACTAAGTTATTGTATTGGAATTCAGATTTTAGACTCCCAAAGTTTATATGCCTGCCAAAAATAAAGTTTGCACCAAAAGACTTGAAAATACCTTGAAGCAGGTGTTGCAATAAGAGCATTTCTAAGTGAAACAGAGAGTACGGCTCCTTCCATAAATGCGGCCCAAGGAGATACCTGGACTGGTGTTGACTGTGGTAATGGATTTACTAGTTCTCCTGCATAGCCTGGCCAAAAATATGCTGATGAATCAATCAATCTTCTAGTAATGCATGCCTCAACAATCAGGTGCCACATGTTTCCACCTGAAATTAAGATGAAAGTTATCAATCATTTTCAGAATTTGTTACCTGGGTGTCTATAAATTGAGCACATCAGATATGGTAAGATATGGTGAGCAAAACACTTAAGAACCTATAAAACCAAACAGAAGTCTATATTGTAAATTCAACAATAACACTAAAACAAAAAAATGAATTGTACATAACCAAACACATCACTAGTTTAAAAAACATGGAAGAAATAAGAATATCCAAGTAAGATCACCTGTTCTGCTCGAACTATCATTGCTGCTCATACCATCATATCTTACAATCCCACCATTGAGGCTAGAAACAAAGTTTGCTGCTTTGGCAGCAGCCTGATTAGCTGCAGAAACTGCAGATTGAGGGGCTGTCAACAGACTCTCAAACTGTCCCAAAATTTTAAGGCTTGATACTAAGGCTGCTCGCCTAGTACCTAATCCTTTCCTCTCTCTATCATGCTCATTTGTGCTCGCAAAATCACCTGCTGCATTACTCCCCGCAGTTTGAAGAGATCTCTCTTCTTCCTCAATAATCTTCATAACCACTAATGGTGTAATAGAAAGCAATATGGACAGCCGTGCATCAAGGTGGGGTACAGGACCCTCAAGGGGATCCCGTTCCTGCTTATAGAATATGACCAAAATTACATATGGTTTTACTGAATGCAAGTTCAAAGCAATAAATTATTACACGTACATCTCCCTTTCAATTACAATGGACTAACTACTTCAGGTATTCCAATAAACTAATATTTGTTACAAAAAATATGGCTGATAGCTGTGGAGTATATATCTCTACCCTTTGAACAAGCCGAAGGGATGCAATCCAGAGACCTAAGAAAGTTTCCTGCCAACTGGCACCATTTACAGCCTGCAGAGATTTCACCAATTCTGTGCACCAGTTGCCCAAGTCAGCACAACATATCAAAAGACATTAGAGACCACATTCCTGGAGCAATTCCTGGCTTAATTAGAGCATCAAAAAATTTGTGTTGCTCTCATTTTATATAAACCTCAGAAAGTCAACTGAAATAAATCAAAGTAACAAGTTTCAAACATGCCCGATAAACATTTAAGGATCATCCTGTTTAAACTTGCACATACCAGCCAGCGTCTCAATAGCAGATGTGGTCAGGAGTTGTTTTCCTTCCATTGCATCTTCCATAAACAAATCAAAGGGAAGCCATGAGGCAGCACGCCCTACTCCATGATTATGTTCAAATAAAGAGATACTAGATCCTGCATCCATAAGTGCTTTGATTGCACGGTGTTGATTGGGCCGAAATTCTTGACTTAGACCCCGTTGGATACATCCAGTCAATTGTGCAAACATTTCTGTAGCCATCTTTGAATTTGACAATGATGAGTGACTTTCATATAATTGCAGACGTTGAAATAAACCAGTCCATTGTTCAGGCCTATGGGGTTTGAAGAAGAATATCAGTATTATGTTCCATATCAAAAATCATTGCCTCAAATTCTAGTGACAAGTTAAACATATATAAATTCTTCAATGAATTCCTACAAACTCAAGCAGATAGCGCTATGATTGAAGCAAACCTACATCAAGTCCCACAAAAGGGAAAGTTTTTATCACCCATCTCCAAAGATTCAAACTTGATTATTATTTCATCACAATTGCCACAAACTCGTTTGAGGGGTGCTCTTGTCAACAGCAGATTTTCCGACACAAACTTTGGTGTTGTGTTCCAGCATATATTTGTGGATATTATATGGGGTGAGCTCAATATTACAGAGTTCACCATTCAGCACCAACCATTCATGAGCACCGTAACCATATGGGTAGACTGTTGCAGAGCTCTATTCTATCCCAAGCATGTTATAGAGTTGCAATGTATGACAGTTTGGAGATTATCCAGAGAACAGTGTTCCATGAGGGCATCACATGTGCAATATATTTTTAGTAACTTTACAGTTCAAGCTTCCAGAGATATATTTTTAACAGTTTCTATTTTTAGCAACTTGATCATTTTCAGCAGCAAATGACTGTTTTGGAGACCCAGTCAAATTTGCCGAAGAATTTTCCAAAAGTCCTTGGGAACAGTGTTAAATTTCTAATACTGGCCAGATTTATTTTCTCACAGCAACTTATTTTATCCCGAGCAATTTATTTATTTACCCAAATAAATACTAAATCACCAAAAAATAAAATCACTGGTATTTTTAACTTCTAGAATTAAATATATGCAGCAGAAATAAACCAGAGAGATTAATCACATATTGCAAAATAAAATCACCCACAACAATTCTCCATCATTTATTTATCTGGAAAATATGGGTTTTTTTTCTGACCCACATAGATAAAAGGAAGAATATAAAACCGGAACCTGTAACACTTCCCTCAAAATAAATTCAGCCCAAGGAATTCAGCCTCTAGGAAATCAGCCTCCATATAAAATCAGCCTGGAGTACTCGACCCAAATACTCAACCAGCAACTTGACAGCCACCCTCCTTGTGTGTCACTGATGCACACTTGGGAAAACTCGGCCCTCTAGCAACTGAGCCTCCAAAAAAAACCAATCTCCCTTCAGCAACTTGGCCCTGCAATCTCCTCCTCGGCCTCCTAGATTCACCCCAATCCACTCGCACTCTAAGTTATAGGAAACATCCCTCCCAACCCCAAAAAATGCCATTCAGCATTTTGGAAACTGAAACTTGCACGATTTGCTGGTGAAATGCCACTAAAACGTTTCCAAGCCATTTCACTTTTTAGAAATGGAGGATCCCAGTTCCAAAACGTTTTGGGCATTTTTTATTTTTTGGGATTCGTTTCCGAAAATCCGAAAGGTATCACGGAAAATCGTGATCATTTTCTGGATTTACAGAAACAGATCCACCCATAAAACATCAAAACTGGGAACTGATATGAGATTTTGGTCATTTTTGTGTGGAGAAAAGTCACCGAGTTGAGGGACCTACCCCCCTCTTAACCTAAATCATCCTGTAAACCCTATTTTCATGCCATTTCGTTGTTGGAGGAGGCCATCATAATTCATTTCCCAGCTTGAAGTTAGAGGAGGTCATTGCTGCTTGGAGTTGGAAGAGGCTGTCTCAAGATTCAGCTTGGATTGGACTCGATGTTATAGTCAGGGAAGAGGTAGGAGGTGCCTCGATGCTGGTGTCTCTTATGTTTTATCAGTAGTATTGAGGCATGATGTTAATCATCGCTTACCTGATATAATTGTAACTGTGGAATGCTCCAAGTATGTCGATCCAATCACTATTCGCATGATCTAAGGTCACACTCTAAACGCATCACTGTTCTCAGAATCTCATGGTTAAGACAATATACTAAGGATCATTGTTGAATGACATAACTCTTCTCACATTGGATGGTATAATTCTGTTGTCCTGTGTCACAATTCTGCCATCCTCATGGTTCTCTATCAGCAATGGTTCATTTGAATGATTATAGGCTAAAACCATTTACATATATTTCAAATCTGAGACCCTGCAGGCTGCAGCATGATGTCATTTATCATTAGCTATTGGAGGCCAGATATAGCTTCATATCATCTACTTTTCTATCCTTACAAAAGGGGGTCCTAACTAGAGGCTTACATATTAGCTGAACTTATAAAATTTGGTTCTGTGTTTGCCCAGACTGGAGGGAGCACAAAAGCTTAAATGCTAGATTGACACGAGTGTGTAGATAAACTACTTGGGATAGTATAACCCAGATGTGATTTGAGACCCTTGGACAGTCTGCAACCTCTAGATTTGCAAGAAAAGACACAGGACTTTTAAATCTGGTATTTTATTGCTTCATCCTACTTTTCTGCATAGCATCCTTTTCTTGATTCTGGGAACTCTTGCATTATCCTTTGGATCAGGTTTCCTTCATGGATGAAACCCTTTTCATACAGCCAATTTCCATTAGCCAAGGTCATTCCCTAGGAGATATCATTTGGATATGGGTTGGGGCTTTGCTCTCAGCTTTCATTACTTTATCTTGTACTTGAACATTTAGGCTGCTTCTTGTATTTTCCCAGTTCCTTTCTTGTTGCTTTTGTTCTATGAGATTCTTTTGAATTCCCACATTGTACTTTTGTTGAATGCTGACCTACTTTTGTGGGCATTCATTGGACATTAATACAATTATCTGATCTTATCTTCTCTCATATTATTTGGTTGCGCCTGACTTCCTTTAGTAAATGCTTATTGTTGCTGCTAGACTTAGGAATGAAGTGGGGATTGAATATGACTATAATTTATTCATTGAACATCAGCGGATGTTAAATTTCCATCTCTTTATATTGTTGGAGGTGTTCTTGCCATGATACATTTCATCCGCTGCCACGTTACTGGAAACATCCCATTCATGGCATCTTCAAGTTCATCCATTCGCAATGAGGAACAAGAAATTGAATCAGCCCCTAAAGTTGATCCAAAATCACCACTTTGAAAATATGTAACAGTAGTAGGGAAGATCCAAGGAGGGAGGTCATTGGTATGGGTTTGCAGCTATGTTGCACGAAACTTCTAGGAACCTGGTGTTTCGAGCCGTCCCCATACCTGAAACTCTGAAACTTGGACAAAACTCGACCATCATGTAATCATCTATGAGATGTATGATAGTCTTGTTTTTCCTTTTAAATTGTCATTTGAGCCTTATTCCATTTTTTCTTGCAAAGATAATGTGTTATTCACTTATTTGTTTATATATATGACGTTTCGACCGATGTTTCCATTTTTTGTAGGTAGCGTTTCTAAACGTACCCGTTTTGGAAACTCCGAAACGTTTTGGCATTTCGTGCAACTTAGGTTTACAATTATTGTTAAAAGGAGTTTAAGGGATCATACACCTTGGTTAAAGGACATTTACTTGCATTAAGAAACAATGAGATTTAAATATGCATTGGCCCACCTAAAGCAGAGGAAAAGGTTTAAGCAAGGAAAAAATGCAAAATATCAGGAAAAAAACAAGATGAGGCAAATTCTCAATTCAATCAAACAACAAGGTTGGGAGCATTTTCATCAAAACCTCCACTTCCCTCTTATGGAATTCACATCGCTGGTTCAAAGTGATCTAATTTGGGACCCCGCTTGAAAAGAGTTTTAATAATGATGCTCGAGAGAAGGTAGATGCAGCTATAGGTCAATGCATTTATGTGAATGGCCTTCCCTTTAACCTTGTGTGATCTCCTTACAGGGCAAAGATGACCAAAGCAGTGACTGAAGCCCCAAAAGGATACAAGACCACTAGATATGATAAGGTTCAACTATGTTGTTGACTGCTAAGAAGTTAGATTTGGAGGCAAAATTAAACCCCTTTTGTAATTCATGGCACATTTCAGGGGTGTCCATTTCTGATGGATGGAAAAATCAAAGGAATAGGCCTTTGATCAATGTGATTGGTCAGAGCCGAAAGGGGGCAATATTTTGAAGGCAGTGGATTGTGAGGGGCAGTTGAAAGGTTTTCAATTCATTGCTAACATCTTGTTTGAATCAATTGAATTGGTGGGACCAAAAAATGTTGTCCAGGTAATTGGACCCCTTGTTGATTTTTGAAGATTCTTCTATACTGATAATTTATTTGGATGATTTAAACCATTTATACATTCTTATCCATGATTTCATCGAGAAAATTACATAAAAGACATCAACAATTAAGACAGTAGGATCATAAAGAGACAACCACACAAAGAACACAATATTTTACCTTGGGAAAACCCACTAAGGGGTAAAACCATAAAACCCATCCAACCTTTTCCTTAGAGAATCAATGCAACAAGAGATACATCAAAGTCAACTAACCAGCAACATGACTGATCACCAAGGACCAAGCCAACCCTCCACAAATCTTGTCAAAGTAGTTCTGTAACAAGGTCACGGAATGTCCTCCAAGCCTGCCTCAGAACTCACACTATGCCACTAAGATTAGACTTTGAATGCACACTATATCCAAGAGATATGTCACAGAGATAGGGTCTTCAAGAAGGACGAAAAGAGTCCTCCAATTCTGCCTCAGCATACGCACTTATCCACAGAGATATACCTTAGAGATGAGGTCTCCAAAGGTGCCGAAATACCACAGAATATATGCCTCAGATCTATGCACTTAAACCAAGAATCCTTCGCACTATATCACAAAATGATGCCACAAATGTTGTGTCTCAAAATTGCACAATATGCCATACAACTCTTGCACTGTTCAACAAAGATATACCTCAGGAAACTGTCCAAAACTTGACCTTGCTTAGTCACTAGAGTGAGGACAATAGAATGATCTTTCTCCTTTTGTTTTTGTCCTTCAAATACTTCTTGCTACTTCACTTGAACAGAGATAGAAGTGTCATCCGAAGTGTGTCGTGGAGGAGAGCGAATAGGCTCTATTTACAGAGATTCGTCCATGCGAAGGGGTGTATCTCTTAGGCAGGCTGACTTGGTCACTTGTGGAGGTAAAATACAAATTCAGATTTTCATTTTCCCGCTCTTAATGAACCTTGTAATATTTTTTCTTTTGAATACAAAATAAACCTTTTCCCTTTTCTCGCAAGCATGAAGAACATGCCTCAAATAAATTTTCTTTTTACAAATATAATTCATAATTACAAATACAAATGAGATATTATGAAGACTGACCATAGCTACAAAATTCAGCACTCCCTCTTAGCTAGGGAGCTATCCATAATGCCTATCCAAATGTTCTTTGTATGCATGATCTCTTTAAGGAAACATTTAACTTATTGATAGCATCATCATCCAGGTCAAACACCCTTGACCTACATCTACATCACCATCAATATGTACCACAACCCAAGTTAGCTCTCCTAACCAATGGTACTCATTGGTCACCATGATCCAGTGGGTGCCTCACCTCATGATAGTCCAACTAGTTTAGGGTTGCCATCTCCCATGGTCAAACCCTAGGGAAACTCGTGTCCCAAATCCAAAGACCTCACCCTAGGCCATGATGCTGACGAGGTTCCCACTACATGAGTGTCCAGGCCTCAAGGACCATTCTCTCTAGAATGTCCATCCCTCATGCTATCACATCAACGCTCCCTCTCACTGGTAGAGGGATTAAGGAAAGATCAAGACTAAGATAAGCACCATCATCAATATCCAAATCACCAACGTCAACATAATCATGGTTCACCATCAAACAACTATAGATATAGTTTGAGGTGAAACACCAGCGGCCTCATCAATGATAAATAAGATCACTCCAGAAAGAGAATTAAGCATGATGTTGGGAGGCTCCTGCTCACTCTAGAAAGAGTTTCGAGCACCCTCTAGGACTATTCTACAATCAAGGTCTAACCGACACAAGGAGAACATCCCAAATGAACCATTCTTCAAACCAAGGTCAAAGTGACATAGGAAGAATTCATTCTCTAACCAAGGTCAAAGTGACATAGGAAGAATGTCAGTCTGTCGGACCATTCTTCAACCAAGGTATATGTACTCGACACAAGTAAACCTCCTTAATCAAGTCAAAGAACATAACATAGGAAGAATGTTAGTCCATGATGTTATCTAATCTATCAAACCATTCTCCAGCCAAGGTAATGATGACACGGGGAGAGCTTCTCCAACCAAGGTCATGATGACACAGGGAGAATATCAAACCATTCTCCAACCAAGGTCATGATGACACAGGGAGAATATTGAACCATTCTCCAACCAAGGTCATAAAGACACAAGGAGAATGTCCAAGAAGTCTCATCGGCTCTCCCTCTCAATGAGAGAGGCAACCTACACAAGCCCAAGTTTGTCTCAGAAGTACATAAACTTCCCTCTAGAAAGAGGCATTGCAGGAATATCAGTTATTTGTTTATCAGTGGAGATGTACTGGAGCTTCACAACTCCCTTCAACACCATGTCTTGAAAGAAGTGATACATGCTTCGACCTGTCATCATGGTCACCACCAACACCTGATCAAAAATAATCTAACAAGTAGCCTCAAAAGTCATACAACTTCTCAACTTGCCAATCCAGCGGCAATATACTTAGCTTCTACCATACGTAGTGCAACAAATGACTGCTTCATGCTTATCCAAGGAAATTATAATGGAGCCCAAACTAAAGCAGCAAATTATTTTTGTCTTCAACACTCTCTACCCAAACTAGGTATGTAGTTGTACTTCTCATCCATGACCAGTTGTACCATGTTGTAAGACATGTTGAGCAACACATCTTGGGTCAACCATAAAATATTTTGTTCTAGATCACAAATGCTTTCTGGATACCCAAACTGAGTGCTCCCTCTCAAACTGAGACATATCCTTTTGTGGTAGTTTAGGTTGCTCCCTCTGCCACTGTAGTCTTTCAATGTATCATCTATCAATCACAATCCATCATCTCGTACTTAGAGATCATCTCTTGCTGAAGTCTTCAATGGGCTCTTATGTACACTTCTTCCTCAACTATTAGGGAAAGTAATCTAACATCAACCTGGTGCAATTTTCAAAAACAATGATAATAGAAGTGCACCTCACAGTAGGCACAAATTTCTTGTCATGATCCTCTCCCTCTTACTGGGAGAGCCTTCTATTGCTAGACCTTATAGACATCATGATCAAATCGCTCCTTCTGAGTTCAAATCTCATCTGGTACAATATCTCTCATCACCGAAAGTCTCGTTATCACAAAAAAATTTTGTTCTTCCATCTAGTGCCAAAGCCTTGGTAGCCTTTATTATGTACCTGCAATCCTCACTAAGAGGAAAATGAAGAACAATGACAACCAAGCAAAGAATTCAAGGGCAAGAGACTACGACTAATAAAATCAACAATAGTAGTAATAATTGTTAAACACACATGGGCAGCAAGAACAATATGACAGATAATCAGGAGAGTACAATTTTTATTAACAAAAGATATACATTTATAGTACAATATGTGACCGTTGGGTTTCTCATCCCAAGGTCTCTTGGACTCCTTTTGTCCATTCGGCTTCCACACTAACCCATTGAGAATTAGGTGTCCAACATTCCCCCCCTTAATCCGAAGGATTATGTATGAATCCAAGAAGAGAGTTGTAATACAAAATGTGCAAAAAATGCATGGCAGCACTAGGCTGAATGTGCTCTCTGAAATGTTGATATAAAGGGCGGTGGTTTAAGGATGACCACCAACACTGGAACGCTTAGTGTAGTTCTCGGAACTCTTCCAAAACTGGCAAGAAGCTGAAGTCTTCTGCTAGAGGAAGTGCTCCTATTGATTTGAAGAGGGAAACCTTCAACCAATAGAAGGAGGTCTCACCCCGCATAAAAGGGAGAACTTCATCCTGAAAAGGGAAGTCTCAACCTGTGATGGTTTAAGGATGACCAACAACTCTGGAATGCTTAATGCAATTCCTGGAACTCTTCCAAAACTGGCAAGAAGCTGGAGTCTTCTACTAGAGGAAGTGTTCTCAATTTTGTTCCTAGAATTCTTCCGAAACTGGCAAGAAGTTGTAGTCTTCTGCTAGAGGAAGTGTCCCAGATTGCCAACTGAAGGCATGTTCACGAGCATATTTGTTTCAGGCTACAACTCTGAAACTGGTGTGGCAGGTTGTGGCTCCGGCTCGCTTGATGTGGCTTTGAAACTTGTAGATAACCATCATTTCCCCCCCTGTCAGATACAAGGTGAGATGATGGAGGAAACTCAACTTCAAGATTGTTTAATACTCTGAAACAAGTTTTGACATGCGTTTGGAATATCTTCTTAGCTGTTGATGCCCATTGCCAAGAAGCGATCCATCCTAGATGAATCTTTGTTCTTGCAAGACGTTTGTTTCTGAAGCATCTGTGTGAAGAATGACTGGTTTTATGACAGTGCTTACATGGATGAAGATCAAAACAGTGATCTTTCAGATGGCCAATTCGATCACAGTGTTGGCATTTTACAATCTGTTGTTGTTGTTGTTGTTGTGTGGAAGAGGGGCAGAGTCTGGAACAGTTGAAGCTGAACTATCATGAGGAGCAGGTGAACTGTCATGAATGAATTCGACACTCTGAAACTGAATGGGCTTTGAGTAGTCTGGAATATGAAAGGACAAGTCCGTGTCATATCCAAGACCAGTTATGTGCTTGTTGTGGACAAGCTATTCCCAAGGTCTGATGATGGGCTTGGGAAGTGCAGATTGAGTTTCCGCATCTGCATGTACAACTGTTGCTTTATGGGGTACTAAATCTGAGTCAAGTGTAACATTATTGACTTGCTTCTGATGGGTTGCAGTCTCAATGTTCTGAACAAAAACATGTCCAGAATGATGATTCTTCTGTTTTAATTCTTCTTGCTGAAGCTGAGATTCAAGTTGTAAAAAGTCAATCTTTTCATATACATCTTGTAAACAATTATGAATATCGGTGAGAAAATCCTTGCTGATTTTGACTGTATTATCCATAGTAGATAGTATTAGATTGTCCACTAACTCTAATATTGCACCAATTGGAGCCATTTTTAACCTCAAAAATTAGTAAAACAATGAGGAAACGATGGACACCAATTGCTCTTTTATATAAACTTATGGCAACAACTTCAAATCAATCAACTTGCAATAGATTCAACACACAAAGAATGGTGATATCCGGAAAACAGACTCATTAAAAAATGAATTTTCTCTAATTCACCTGAGAATTTAACTTCCAACAAAGCTACAAGCAATTTATGCCTCAAAAAAATATTTTCCTGTACCAGCCTTGAATCCAAGGGAACTTGTCCTGACAACAACTTCAATTTAGTTCAATAACAATCTTTGATATGAACAACCTTTAAGAAAATACACCAATTCGATCTACAAAGGATAGTCTTGGCTTGAAACAATTTCCACTGAACTCCTAAATAATGCCAAATCACTGCAACTTTAAAGAATATAAAGAGTCCCCAATTCTTATGAACATTGAACTCTGTCATTCCCAAAAATCCCCCAGCATAATCACTTTCAAAGCAGAAATGATGGCTATCAAAAGGCAATACCCTTGTGGATTATCTTCCTTGCAAGTATCGAAATTAATAAAATAATTATTTGAAATACGTGGGAATAATTATTTGAGTCCAAGAGTCAGGTTCATATACATCTGATATATGCAATTTTTATCATACAGTGCACACATTTCCAAGAGAAAATAAGTTCTGGAAAGTACGCAACTTCTAGCATTTAATAGCAGCGGATTAGAGAAGGAGCATAGGCTGATAGAACCTGGTTATTTAGCTCAGCTCTTCGATTTTTTTTTCACATAGACACACACTTTGTACACCAGCAATATGGCCCAAATTTGATCCTGGAATTGGCACTTTGTACACCATTCTATATACCATATCGCCTCTTCTTTTTTTTCTTTTAAACAAGAGCAACGCACATATAAAGTCAACAAAGGACCAACACAACACTCAATTTAACGCTCAAATCAACAACCTCATACGCTGGAACTGTTACCCACCATGCAATGCATGGAATATGATACACCAATGCAAAGCGCAGTTAAATTTACCAATACAAAACACAGCCCTTCAAAAATTCAACACTTTGCTGGACTCCACATAACTGTGACTATGCTGCTGTTGTGGGATCAATTTTTAAATACCATATATTCAAACGCAAAGACCCTTCCATGTTAGTTCAACGCATATACCAAGTGAATGCAAGCGTTGCATACCAAAGCGCTGTATACCAAAGCTCTTCTCAGCCAAATCAAAAGAATACCAAAGTCAGTTCAACGCATATACAAACTCTGATATATCAGGCCACCCGATAGCTACCGTATCTATTTCAACGCATATACCAACTCAGTTCAACCTATACCGCATACCATTTGCATTCAACATAGATACCATGTCAAACGCACAGCGTTAATATTCAACACCATTCAAACGCACATCGTTAATATTCAACAGGCATATGTATAAACCCACAACGTTAATACCATTCAAACACACATCATTTCAACAACCATTCAATAATGATACCAACGCAGCGTTAAAAATACGGGTCTCCCTCCTCAGGTCGGGTGTCAAAAATCCGTAAGTCTTTAAGAGACACTCAAAGGTTGCCTTCACGAAATGTTACCATTCACATTCAACATACCATTCAAATGTTATTATTCAAACAGGAAACACAACGTTAATATTCAAACACATTCAACTGTTATGGACAACATTCAAATGGAAACACATTCAAATGGAAATGCATTCAAATGGAAACGCATTCAAAACATGATTCCAAGCGTTAATATGATTCAATACTGCATATCAGGAGTTGGACCTTCATCGATGGTGGTGTATCTTTGCTTTACTTTGATTCCATGTCAGCCTCAGCGCTAAAACAGGAAATGGCAGTGCTATAAAAAATTCACAGTATGGACAGATGTGCATTGCTGGCAGAGGTAGGTTATTTCAGGTCTGAGGGGAATAAGGCAGAGTCAGAGATCAGGTAACGCAGAACTGACATATATATAGAGATCACAAAACAAGTGGCTCAAATTGGAGCAGGACCAGCGATCACCCGCTCTGATACCATGTTAAACACACATGGGAGCAAGAACAATATGAAAGATAATCAGGAGAGTACAATTTTTATTAACAAGAGATATACATTTATAGTACAATATGTGACCGTTGGGTTTCACATCCTAAGGTCTCTTGGACTCGTTTTGTCCATTCGGCTTCCACACTAACCCATTGACGATTAGGTGTCCAACAGTTTTGTATTTTATTTAGGCTAATTAGAAATTTCACATATAAGATAATTCAATAATGAGAGAGTGATAGTAACGAGTGAATATTGCATTGCCTTTCTTTTCAGGTGGAAGAGTGATACTTACGAGTAAACTATTTGATTGATTGCAGCACAAGAAGTTGAGAATGTGAAGCCTATAGTTAGTATCTCTGCCCAAAAAAATCAAGAAGAATAATGCTTTGGTTTTTGAAGTTTTTGCTTTATTCTATTATAAAATGTCTTAGAAAGGTGGTTAGTGAAGATTTTAGAAGGATAGAGGTTTAATGTTGTCGATTATGAAAATTCAAAAATATAAAAAGTGGTTTAATTGCTAGTTAATTGATGTTTGCTTGGGGTAGCTCAATTGGGAATGGTCGTGGAAATGAAGTCTCGTTGAACTGGAAGTCTTGGGTTCAAATCTTGTGCTATTATCCCCCCGATCAGGGTGAGAAGTTGGACATGATGAAGATGTAGTCCTACCAAGCTTACAAAAAAAAATTGTTGGTTAGTTGACAAAAAAGGCAAATCAATAAGAATTTTTTGTTTGTTAGGGTTATGATGGTTAATATTGATTTAGTACACCATTAATGGGCTACTTAATGTGCACTATTAGCGATTTACATAATGTACATCATTAGTGAGGGGGTTAATTATTGCACACCATTAATTGGAAAACAATCAACACCACATCGATTGTTAGTGTTAGGGCTAGTGAATTTATGTATATCTATTATCGAACAAATCCTTCTTGCAAACAAGAACAACTGCCCTAGACTCGGTACACAAATCTAGAACAAAACAAACAGTAACATCTAGCTTTCCCTAAGTATATTGGAATCAAATTATAAATGAAAATAGAAGTAAGATGAGCCCATACCTTTTTATCAATGTTTGTCCTCGCTGGTTGCTTGAATCATTGTAGCTTCTAGCCTTGTCCTTAGTGTTAACGAAGAAGACACTTGCAAACAACAGAAATAGACAAAACATAAACACACATCTGATCCAAAAATAATTTGATAAGACTTATATATATGATCAAGGATATATACACCAAAGTGATCAAACACATAGACAATGATTGTGGGAAAGCAACACATAATTGTATTAATCACAAAGGAAGTGGTCGCAACCTGATGCCTTGATGTTGTAGAGTCCCCTTCTAATTATTCCTCATTTCAACACCTTGCCTTAAAAAGCCTTTAGACCATAATTTGGATGCTTTAGTAGAGATTTAATGAAGATCTTAGAGCCAAACCCTTTTTGAAATCAACCAATAGCCCTCTCTCAATGGAATATGGTTCTATTTGTAAGCTTCTTGGGACGATAAGGAAAGGAGGTTATGATCTAGGAAAATCAGGGATGTGAGCCAGATCTAAACTGATCAAAGTAGACGCCATCCATGAGGCTTATCTTCTATATCTTCTTGTTCTTTTTTTATTTTTACTTTCATTAAAACAATGCTGCACCTTACAGTGAAGCAACTTGTGACATTGTCGCAATCTGGCACTTATGCAACCTGTGACAAACAACTATTTCGAATGTTGTTAATGTACAACTTGTGACATCCTCTTGAATGAGGGTTTTTGAAGGGATTTGAACAAGTTTTTCATCTTAGGGAGATAATTTTCATCCATCTTCTTCAGGGATTAATGGAAATAATGCTTCAGATGACAAAGCATAGGGGTGTGATATAAATTGCCATGAATGCAACAAAATAATGTGTAACAATATCAATCTCTATCTCTCTCTCTTAGACACACGTGAGGTTCTCACCTCATTTATAGGTAATTCTAATGTATCATTTTATTTTTTATATTCATTGTCTATATGGGTAATGTTACTGCAAAATCTGATTGGCCTAGTGCAAAGCCTCATTAGGCAACCTAGGTCTTATGGTAACAAAGAGATTAGCCAACAATGTCACCTCAATGGCCTCTCTCTTATTGTTTCATGGTCGGATGTTATCCCCACAAGGGAGGCTTTCCTAGCGAAACTCAGAGGTTACATGGCTAGGGTTCCAAGCCAAATGACTCTCTAAGAAGCTCGCAGATAAATAACCTAGAAATGTCTTCAATAAATGAGGACTTAAGTGTGATAAAAGTCTAATGCTTATTGGAGAAGGTATTGGCAAAGCCTTGAAAGCTAATATAAGGACTACAAATGTTCGACTACACTTTCCATCATCGCCAATAAACTAAAGAAAAGTTGTTATAAGCTAGAGTTTTTGTGATATACATACTTACAGCATGCAAAAGCATATAACAACAAAGAAATAGCCTATAAATGATGAGTTCAATAAGGGATTTAAGGATATTATAGAGATAAGAAAGGGGTAGGTCAACTTTAGGTTTTTAATGGTTAAAAATGCATAGAACAACAATATAAACCCTAGACGCAACCCTCAATTTTGGGTGATAATATGCAATAAATGTTAGATTTTGCTTTTCAAATATTAATAAATGCAATTTATACCTTAAAAACAATAAAATGTAGGTACACAAAAACTATCATATGCAAATTTAAACTAAACCCTAACTCTAGTTACTAAGTGACAGGTGCCAAAATTAACATCTTTTTAGTGCCCGTCCAATACCTTTTTGCATACTTTTTTTCCCATTTCCATGTCATTTCATCACCCTTTTTTCCTGACACGAATGCACTTATGATCAAGGTATAGTTATTATTTGATTATGTCATTTTAATGTTTATTTCTTATGTTTACCTCTTTGTACTAACTTGTGAAAAATCATGAGAAGATACTTCACGCAGGTTGTACATGTGCAATTGCTACAATACTTTGAGTGTTGTTGCAACACCTGAGTGTTGCTACAACACCTTTGTGTTGTAGCAACACCCTCGTATCATTATAACATAGATTTTGCAACACCCCTGTGTTGTTGCAACTCCCATAGGTTGTTACAACATCAGTAGTACCCACTATTGCAACTCCCTTGCACTATTGTAACTCCCACATAAGCATGTTGCAACATGTTCTCCACTGTAATGTACATGTTACAACACTCTCTAAAACGAATTTTGCACATGCCTTGCTTGGTGCTACAACGTCCTCTGATGCAATTCGCATGGAGTCTAATGTTGCAACTCACTTGAGGGTTAGTGTTGCAACTCACTAATAGTTAGTTGTTGGATATAATTGTTGCAACTCTCAAGCAACTAGCATAGTTCAACAATGGTTTAACCTCTAGTTGTCGATAGTCAATTGCCTAGCAACTTGTGAACCCAACAAAGGAAAGTGACAAAGGCCAAGGATCGTCCAATAGAGAGGAGTTGACCACATCATTAAAGAGACTGATCAACCACCTGTCGCACAGTTGAGAAAGTTAACATTGTCTTGTATTTCATCTCTTTTTGAGAAATAGTTATAACAAAGAGAAACAACCTGAGAATCTAAAGATTCTCATCGATATCCCTCAAGTTCCTGGATAATTTGAGTTATCAAGTAATATGCATAAAAATGCAATTGTACTCGAGCCCTGAGGAAGATAGGAATAGAGAGAGAGAGAGAGAGAGAGAGAGACTTTGTTTGAAATCTACATTTCAAGTTCCTCATATAAGTTCATGTTTCATTTCCATTTCATTTGTTTGAATGGTGTGGTGATTACTTAGCATCCTGCTACTTTTATAACTAGTGCCTCACCTAAGGAGGTAGGGGCCCCTCCTTAGCCAGGGACTTCTTGTAACTATATAATCTAGTTTTAGTACTTCTGTAGATTTCAATTAGCTTATTAGTTACGTTTTATTCCATTGTTGCAACTCACTAACTACACAAGTACAAGTACTATGCTCTCAGGATTAAGATTATTTACTCTATTTTCAATTACTTTCTCTCTTTATTCTATTTTTATAGCATTTACAACTATCAATTTTGTTTGTATTCAGATTCTTCACAACATATAATTGTGGTTTGAATCTTCTATAGTATAGCTTGTAGTTTAATATTTTTCATATTTTAGCTTGCTAGCATTGCATCTCATGTGCATCATTGTTACAGAATCCAAGATCATTTGATCCTTGAGCAAGTCACCTCCTTGATGCCTGTTTGATTTATTTCATGCATGTATGGTGTGTTCTATTTGCATTTGGGGTTACAACAACAAGCTTCCTAGGCCTACTAGGTAGAGGAGTGATGTTTCCTTTCATACAATTAGATTAGTAATTCTACCATTGTTAGGGTTACAACAATAAACTTACTAAGCCCACTAGGTAGAAGTGTATCATGTCATTTTGCAAGTGTGGATTAGTTTTTTTTTTAGTGACTCGTGAAATAACTTTAATATCTTTCTCTGTGGCATTCATTTAGAATAGTACAACTTTATTGGAAAATTCATAGTATTATACTACTGTATACAGTGCACGACAATTCACAATTTCATACAAACACGAGATTGATAAATAAATGAGCATTTCCTTAGTTATCATATAAGTAATTAAAAGATAATTGAAGACCCTGTCGTTTTTGGCATCATTATCGGGAAATTGTCAATGGTATAATTGTTGAATTGTTGTATGAAGTAATTGACAATGTTTACTTATTTATTTATTTATTTATGTGTGATATGCTTCTTTTGAGTCTTGTTTTCAAAATTTTGTTTTAGATAGAATTTCCTTTTAAACTTTTATACCTGTAGTTAGAGATCCACATAGTATATTGGTTAGTTCCACCAAAAACCTACATAAAAACAATACAAGTTAATCTCAACAGGAAAAGGGGCACAATTAGTTGAACTACTTGACTCCCACAACAAGTACCCTTGCCAAGAAAAAACCTAAAATCTCTAGCCAAGAATCGAAAATTGCACAAGCTTCATCCTCTGTATAGATGGAAATTGTGTTCCTTGAAGATCCAATTAGTGAGAAATTCCACTCTAGAGATTTAATTTTTCCCGACTCTCCTAAATCACTTTCAGAAGAAGAGAACAAGTCACAATATGAGATGGACCACAAAGTTAAGGAACAAACATCCACCTTTCAATTCCTTATACAAGAATCACATGAGGAAATCAAAATGAAGAATATTCCTCACTCAACTCTACCAAACTTTTATGGTCTATTCAGGGAAGACCCTAACACATTCCTCTTTAAATTTCACATACTTTGCAGGGGTTATAATTATGTGTTGGATGCTCAAAAGTTGAAACTTTTCCCTACTACACTCAAGAACACTACACTATGTTGGTTCATGGACCTTAGCAAGAATAACATCTGCACTTCGAATCAAATGAAATAGATTCCTAGAAAAATACCAAGATTGTTGCAAGGACAAAGAAAGGAGGGAACAAGTCTTCAAAATGACACAAAATGAAGATGAGAGTCTTGAGGATTATTTTTAAAGATTCAACTATAATCTACACAAAGCAAGGTAGGAAAATTTGTCCTCATGAAACACTATGTGTCTTGTTATTGATAGTGATATGAGATGATTGCATTGAACTTGTCAACCTAATGGGCAAAGGAGATGTCTCTCAAAAACTTGATGATGTCATCATTGAGTTGTGTCGAGGATATTCCAAGGGTATTTCAAAAACTGTTAGAGGACCCACAGGCGTATTGACAAGAGTTGAAAAGTGTTAGAAATGGGGTTACAAGAGCATATATTATGAATATGTTAAAATATTTTAAAATTGATATACTCAGTTAATGGAAGTCCTAATTAGACACATTGCACATGAACAAAAAGCAAGTGGAAGGAGAGCTAGCTTTGGCAATTTTATGTCCAAAGTGTAGAAGAAAGCACCCACTGAAAGAATGTTCATTGGACCAAATTGAGATATATGCAATATGCATTGAGGACCATGCTACCAGCAAGTGTCCACCCCTTCCAATATTGCAAGTTAACTATTAGGAAGTCGAGGAACCATATCAGCTATGTTTCGTCTCTCTAAAATGACTATTGGAACCTATTGAAGCCTCGAAAATTGGGTCTACAACAAGGGGGATACCCACTCGGTCCGGACCTTGGTTAGCAGTTCCTTTTCCTGGTATAGTGGGTCCGACTGGGGATATGGATCTAGTTTCCCAATATATGTGTGTGTGTGTGTGTTGAGAATTGATATTTCCTTTCTAAAAGTTCCTAAGTGAAATGCTTTTGTTCTAAATCTAATCAAATAACATGAAATTGTATTCTAATAAACAGAAATATCTAATTCTAAACTAACCCTGGATGTAATATTTCTGTTATGCGATCTAAAATGATTTCAAATAATAGTTGGTAATAAAGATCATTCCACTGCTATGAGAAAAGAATTCAATGAAGATAAACCACTTCGTATAAAAAGTTAGATGAAACAGTTGTAAAAAACATATCGCATAATAAGCTACTCATATATTAAGCATAAATAAATAGCTATCACCATACATAAGTGCCAATTGATAACTCAAGCATTCATGCATCCATACATAAATAACTGAACATGAATATCACTTTAACACATAGGCAAAAATAGTTAAGAGATAAAAGTACCATTTATAACTAGTTCTACTCATGAGCTTCAAGCAATAATGATTTATCTCTTCTTAATTCAACATCCACTAAGGTACAAAGTGCAACATCAGTAGTGGATATTAAATGTAGATATCAATAAATCTTGTTCCATTCATTCATCAAAACCTCCTCGGAGGGTGCAAAAGTGCATGTTCTGAGGACAAGTTTTTGACAAATTTCAAGACCCTTCTCTAAATACATGAGAAGGATTTAAATACTACTATCAAAATCTAAAAATAATTTATTACAAAAATGTAGGATGCGGTTTACATGACCGTCCTCATTTCAGGCAAAAATAAAGCAAAATTAACACTAAAACTGAATCTAAAACTATATGTCTATGTATTTGTTCCTTGAAATTGCACGCGTTCATCATTTGCTTGAGGAGAGTTGGCTGGCTGACTTCCGACTTTAGCTGTCCTGCGAAAATGGAATCGGCAAGAGTTGGCACCATCTTTTCGGCAGAATTGATGATGCATTTGAGAGTCATGCACTCGCTGTGTGGTTTTACCAGATACACCGAGTAAGAATCCCAATTCAACTTAGTTAATCTTTTGATTGATTCTTCCTTTTCTTGAGCCTTTTGCCTCCATCCTGTCTACAAATTCTGTACTTATCTGCAAACACTTTAAAGATATCTCTGATAAATACCACTGGTTTTAGAATTCAAGTTTTGCTTTTAGCATTCTTTCCTACAAATTTCTGGGCTTACAGGCGACTGAGCAATTAGAGGCTTTCCTCTTCAAGGGGTTTTGCCCAGCCTAGCATCAGAAATTGCCTCCGTTTCTCAATCCGGGTTTCCCTGGTGTGATTTTTGCCTCTCGTACACTTTTTGTTAGAGGATATAAAGCTTAAATTTTGTGGAAATAACAACTCCGTGGGTTTTTTTTAATCTCGAGTCTTAAATTGTTTGTTTGTAATGTCGGCGCTATCCAGTACCCATTTAACCATGTCCGTGTATGGAAGAATTTTTTGGGCCTCACCGCTATCCGGTGCAAGAACGAGCAAGCTAGCTCTGTAATAGACGCCTTAGAAGACCCATGTGAACCTGCAGTGGCTGTAACCTCCATCACTTTGGGATTTTCTTCCTCAAGTAGACTGTACATGCCTTCCTAGGTAGTAATACCGGCATCTTTGTTACAGGGGGTGTTTGTATATAAGGGCGTCGTTTCTTTGTCTTCTGAGCTCGGAGCTTTCCCCTTCTTTCCCATAATATCCTGAACACTGCTATGCATAGTTCTCTGCTCTTCGTTCCTGTAGTTTACAAATGAGATGAGAATGATGATAAGAAAAAGGTGACGGGAAAGCTTTAAACGTTGAAAACATATAAAATATATTACCTTACGTGAAATGGGTCTTCGATTAGATCAAAACCATATTTCATTAATGATTTCCAACTAACTCATTGATTAACATTAGCGCGCATAACCAGGGCTCGGTTTATGGAAAAAGCCTTTTCGAGCAACGAGCCCTAAAGATCTGCGATAAGGCGATTTGCGATTTGCTTCGCAATATCGCGGAATCGTAGATCACAGGTTCGTAGAGTATGACAATCATCCATTCATGTGTTTTCAGTGAAATGCGATTTGCGATACGCACCATCACATATCGGCAGTTTGAGGTATTTCAGTGTAAGTGATGTTTGAGGCATGCGATGCGATGAATGTTTTTAGTGCGTAGTTTTAAGGAATGATTTTATCCTAACTTATCATAAAACTTAAGCTTTTTGGATTTCTTGGGGGTATTCTCCTAAGTTTATGACAGTAAGTTTCATTAAAGAATGAAATACAAGCATTAATCGATTTTTTGAATTTTTAATAAGGGTCCGCCACTTATTTAGTATTAGTGAAATAAGAAGGGGGGCTGTTGCTAGCCACAACAATTGGCAATTCACTTGGAAGAACCAGTTATATTTGCTTTTCTTTTAAATTTTCTAAACTTCCAAAACAAAAAATCTTCCAGAAAATCAAACTTTATTATAGAAAGATAAAGTACATCATGCTTTCAGCTGTCAATAATAGTTTGTTTCTTCTATGTTTAACTTTGATTATTTACTTCCTCAAGCTAGTTATTGTATCTACATCAGTCACTACTTGGTTTATAAAGATAAAAACAAAGCCTTTTTTGTAAATCAGTTTTAAATATGTTCATTTGTCGTAGGTAGAGCCTCTGCTGCCAGAAGACGTTTATAGCCTCGACAAGGTTATCTGTTACCCAGCAATGATCCTGTATCCCACTTGGAGAAGTATAAAATTTTCAAAGAGAAATCCATATCCACATTTATTATTTTCATTTTCTTTTAACCCTTAAATAATAGTGCCTTGGTTTGGTTGCCAATTTATGACAATGCCACTCATTTGATTCATAACTTTGCTTAACAAGTTGGCTCATGATGAGACCCCTTGTCTTTTGATTGCAACAATCTTGAGTCATTGCCCTGTTGTGGTATGCAGTTTTGGCAAAGTCAGCAAGCTATAATATCCATGATCATGATAAGTTGGTTCGTGATGAGACCTCTTACTCTTTAAGTTAAAGTGTATCATTGGATTATTCCCTAAAACTTGTAATTCCCTGGGTAGGGAGGAAGTCATTTTTTCCTTAAGAATAGCTCTGGACGACAATGGTAGAGTTTTTTTGGAAAGATCTTTTCTACAGAGAATCATAGTTTTGTTATTGATACCTTTCATTGGACTGATATAAAACAATTTCCCACTAAAGATCGCTTTTTATAAAAAATTTACAAGGTTGAAACTAGTATCATTTCTAAGCTTATAGCCTTTACCTGTATTTTTCAATAATAATGACCAATTTTCTAAAACAATTCTATTTATACAAACGAAAAAACAAAATCTAAAAAGAAATATTTTTCTTTTTCGTGAATTTCAAATGTAACCATTTACAACTGGTTTTATTATGAGAATAAAGAAAAAACTAATCTACAAAAATAGAAGAATGATCTCCTATGGAAAGTATTTTTTGAGGATCTGTCCGTTAACAGGTAAAGACTCTCTTTTTCCTGTTAAATCCTGTAACATAAAAGTAGATGGACCTATGACTTCTGCGATTTGGAAAGGGCCAAGCACATTCGTTGTAATTTCGTATGTTTTCCTTTTTCCTCATGCGCCTTGTCCCATTTTAAAACTAGATTTCCCATCTGAAAGTCTTCTCTGAATATCATATTTGAATCAAAAGAAGCTCTTACTAATACTTGGTGATAAGCATGAGTTATTTTAGCTTGTTATTGTTACTCTTGTGCCATACAACAACCCCCCATTTCATATAATTAAAATTCCAAAACTATAATGTGAAATGGGTCCCTTTTTTTTAATTTTTGTTTCAAATTGGTATCAATTTAAAGTTCTATTTCAAAAAATGCTTGAATCAAAGGGAACATCATTAAAAAGCCTTTTTAATAAAACCAATCGATAAACCCCAACAAAAAACGATTTACCTTTATCATTGCGATAAAGCAATCGCAAGATCGCATATCGCAATGACAAAGAAAGCTCAACTTAAGAGACATCTTGGTTTTCGCCGATGCGAAATCGCAATCAGATATCGACAAAGCATAAAGTAACATGAGTAACGATCCTTGCTTCAATGCGATGCGAAATCGGCGATCAACAATTGGCAATAACATTTATAGTGCAAAGAAGCTCCCCTTCACCCGATGCGATGCGATATCACTATCGGCGATTGGCGACTTACAATGCCCTCATCCTAAGCGGCCCTACCAGCTATGCACGACGCGATGCGATATCGCAATCAGCAATCGGGGATTCCAAACAAAACCAATGCAATAACTTAGCATTTCCCCGATGCCCGATTGCGTAAAGGGTAAAATAGCACAGTTTTCAAGGTAACAATCATAAAGGTGGTTTAATATGATTTATTTATAATTAAGGCCTTATCCTTTTGAAAGTCGCTCATCCGCGTTCAAACCGCCAAATCACCCAAAGCATGCTTCAAATATATCATTCAGCCATTAATCGAAGCAACTGGAATTAATGAGATTGACAAGCCGTAACGACCATTTAATGAGAATAACAGGCTTGAGATCTACCCACGAATTTGATCCTAAGGCCGCCTTAAGTCGATTGATCACTATGAATGCACCTAGATATATATATTTCATTATGTTCAATTCATGTTATTGTTGCATGTGTTGTGCTTATCTTTCACTCTACGCAGAATTCTTCCATAGAAACAGAAGAAAGTGGAATGGGAAAGAAATCCAAGAAGACTACAATGCCGACTGCTCCGCTAGCCGCAGGGCAAGCTGTCGCTGATCCAACTGGAAAGAATAAAGGGCTTATATCAGATACAACATGCTTAGGACTCATCAGGACCACTTGGCAAGGGACTTATAATTTGATTGAAGCAGAAGGGCAAAAGGTGACCGAAGTAGAAATTTTATGTGATAATACCAGCAAATCTGATGCCAATTTAAAAGACTTGGCCGACTCCTTTCTACACAGAATAGCAGCTCGGGAGCAGGTTCTTCCTTACATGGATGTGGTAAGGTGGGCAATCCAAGAGCTCCCAATTATCAACAGACTGTTTAACGCTACGGACGGGAGGATTTTCGGTTCGTTTCGAGCCGAAGACCTAAGGCTAATGTATCACCTGCCGCAAGAAGAGAAGAAATATAATGCTGCATTTTTGGAAAAATTTCGAGCAGAGAACGAGACCGAGTCTAAACCAATTCGAGGCTGGAGACAGAATCCAGCAAAACATAAGCATGAAACCTCGGGTAAGTACTCAGTTGACTCCTTGTGTTCTCCTTACTGTTATGTTGGAATTATGATGTGTAGGCTATGGGGATTGCATGACTCTGCCAATTTCACCATAGAAATGGTTCCCCTAATGGAGGCAACATGTAGTGGAGAAATTATGGATTGGGCGGTCATATTATCCGACAAGTTAGCCAAATCCATCCTCGACTTCAGGTGTGACTATCGTGTCACAAAGAGGGGTATTCCACCATTTTATTACAGTGCCTATGTTATGGATGTGTTGTGTTTTAATTCTGAGTTTCTTGTACTAGGATGGAGGTGGACGTCGCAAGACCCCACACCCATTCACATATATTATCGAAAAATATGGAACACTGGTTATAAGCACCACCTGTACCAAATCTGCAACGGTTTTATGTTGCCAATTCATTATTCCATTTTTAATAAGCCTGCCCCGAAAATTTCTGAGCAAGAAGGGGTAGATTTGACTGCAGTAGCAAGTTGGTTTGGGGAGGAGAAATTCACCTACATCAGAGTTTTTGGTAGTCAGGCTAGGCCACATGTGCTACCATTTTACATCCCCGATAAGCTACTTGCCAGGGAGATAGCTTATCAAATCAGTGCTGAAGGGGTTACCCAGACCCTGAAAAGAGCTAAAAAACATGTTTGGCCTTCTTTTCCATTACGAATTGGAGTGTATACCCTGCATGACATCAAGCATGCAAAGAAGGAAGCTGGGAAAATGAATTTGCTCACTCTGGCTACTCTTCCAAAAAGGCAGTATGATCCAAGGAAGATCGCTTACAATGCGCTCGACCAAGCCAAATTAACCAAGGTCGAGCACAAAGAAGACAAATTCAAAGATTTGTTCGTGTCAGCCGAATCACTGTATCAAGTCAAGTCGCTTGCCATAAATGTTTATAATGATGAAGGGCTAGTTGAATTTAACAGAATTAGAGAACAGAGGTTGCAAACTCTGCCTCTAGACCTGTTAGCGACTGTTCCGACAACAACCAGGTCAAGCGAGTCTGAGCAGCGAGATAATACACCACCTCCTACTACATCAAAACAGCAGGAGGAAGCGCATAGCCAGAGGCAAGAGGTGACCCAGGAAAATGTGCAGCGATAAGAAGAAACCCAAGCAAAGACCCAAGAATAGAGCAGCTCTAAGAATAACAATGATACATTAGTTGATCCGAATTTGCTCCAGCAATGGAAGCAATTCAGTACAATTATTGATAACCTAGAGTGCTCAAAAGATGATGAGGTTTCTAAAGAAGGTGATACACAGGAAGCGACATCGAAACCGGTTTCAGGTGAAACCAGCGGTCTACCCAAAACAAAAGAACCAGAGATAATTCCTAAAGATCCAATGGGAGAGATCGTTTTGCAAATTGAAGAGATCCCCCCTTTAGATGTATTTTATAGCCCCAAGCATAAAAGTGTTGTTTTAAAGCGGACAGAGGAAAGGAGAAGAGGTGATCAACCTCTCCACCTGAATTAACAGAACGGGCATGTTGTATGGAAAGAGGAATTCGACCCCTCCGATGACTTAACCAAGCTATCACAATTCGCTGGAGCATATTCAGCGGCAACCATTGATAAAGCGTCGGAGGTAAGCAGTTTATTAAAGACCAAGGACCAAGACATCTCTTCACTACAGGCGAGACTATCAGAAGTTCAGCAGAGGGCAGAGCAGGCAGAGAAAGAATTGCTAGTGCAGCAGTAGAACAATAATCAGCTGACCAAGCAATTACAAGAGCAAAAGCAGAGAATTAAAGAAGGCGCAATACAAAGGCAAAAGGAGCTATCGGCGGCACTGGAGCAGTTAAGAATATCAACTGAGGGAACAATGAAAGTGAAAGATGAACAAATCGCTCAATTGACCACTCAAATCGAGCAAATGAAAAAGCTCCCTCAGATAGATGAGTTCAAAGCAGAAGCGCTCCAGTTAAATAAGGGATTGATTAATCAGGTTAAGCTACTATGTCAACAGATTATACAAGCAGAAACATTGTGCGAATTGGTAGCATCTATAAACGAAAAGGTAGAAAAAGCAAGGACCGATTTGGATCAGGCCGAAGAAACACTGAAAAACTTTATAGAATGGCAGGATTCCGATATAGGCCGGGCAGCTAATCTACTGAGAATTCTGGAATCGCACAAAGAGATATTATTCATAGAATGGAAATCGCAACTAATGAAAGAAGAAAGAGCAATTTCCAGATGCAAGACAATCAGTGGAAATTTGGTTGAATTAGTAAATAATACACTGTATTTATCTAATATAATTTCCCAATGCACTCTAGGTCAATTAACAACAGCAAATATATTGGAGCACTCGTGCTATCCGGAGCTGGAGAAAAACGCAAGATTGATCGCTGGAATCAACAGTCTGACGTGGGATGCTTATTGGTTCTTCTTAATCAAGCCATATAGCCAAAGAGCCGCCTTGAAGTGCCTAACCGATGTTGTTGGGTATATTATACCCGACATTCAGGATGCCACCTTCACCGCCCAATTCAGTTTGCGCCTCAACAAACCGCCAGAAGTAGAACCAATGCTTGCGATAAGTCAGCTAAGGTTTAAGGGCAAACAACCTGAGGCATGATTCACTTCGCCGACTGCTAGATCGCCCCTGAGAGATAGACCGCATTTACTGATACCAATTTAGTAGGATTTTGTTTCATAGATCTTTTTAGCTTAGTAGTATTTATAGACCCTTTCATGCATTTAGAGAGGGTCGTAAAAGTTTTGTATATGACTTAAACCCTGAAGTTGCACTATTTTACTTCAGGGATATTCTTTTATGAAACTTGACCAATTATTCTGAATTTGATGAGGAAGGATTTTATGCAAATGTGCACTATTGTCATTGTTTGAAAGCATTTCTGTGTTGAAGAAGGAATTTTGAATAGCGATTGATATTTCGGATTGATCTACAGCTCACATGGTACTATTATCTGCGTCTGTATTCATTTTCGTTATATGAATTGTTGTTTAAATCGCTCTTGCTATTATCGCTTATATATATGTGTGTTTTTCACAGCATTCCTTATGCATTCCACTATTGGTTGTTTATCGCATGCTTCCCTTTCAATTGTATATATGTATCGATGATATAAATAGTGAATGCAGTAATTTGTATTTATCGCTTCATTGTGACTATTCACGTGAAGCAATCTTTGAATGATTGAACATCTATTATTTATTTTACAGAGTCATCTATATGCCTGCTAGATAGATAAAGATTATTTAACGCTGCATTCCGAATGAATAAGTTATTCCCGGGATTAGTATTAGTTTCCCTATTTGCGTCACTAGAATAAGCTAGTCGCCTATCACTTAAGCAATCTATTCATCACCCATCCATCCTTTTTATTTCATTATCGGGAAACTGGTCCTGTTATCTCCAGTCGGAGCCACCATTCCAAATGGAAAAGGAGCTGTACCAAGGTCCGAACCGGGTGGTTATCCCCAATGTTGTGGCAGCAATTTCCGAGGCCTCAACATTTCTGGCGCTAGAAGGAGGGCATCCGCTATGAATGGTGAGTAAGCCAATACCTAAAAACCATTCAAAGAGTAATTCACCCTCCACCTCTCCTTGGACATCTCGTTCGCATTCTGAATCTCCAGTATCTAGACGAGATGAAGAGGAATCAACCACTACTGCTCAATTACATCATACTTCAGAACACTTAAGTTCGGAGTCCCCTGAAGTTCAATCCATCATCCAGAAACTTCAAGGCTTCTCAATATCCCCTCCTAGATCTGAAGTATCACAAGGCAGTCAGACTTCGCAATTTCGCTTACCCCCTCATCTTACTAGACTCCAAAGCGAAAAGCTAGGTATTGAACCACCCGAATTTCCTTTACCCGAAAGGAAAAGGATCAAAAAGACCGCTGAAGGCTCTGGTAGCGAAACCCTTTCCCCATCATCTTCCATTTCATCATCACCTGTGCGAAGTCATACACCCTCTTCACCACTTCATATAGTTGTTCACCAAGGGACTTCATCTCAAGCATCGCAATCGTTTCAGTCTGTACTTCCACCTCCCCCTCAAGCACCTGGAACCCACAAGAAATCGTTGGTAATCCTAAAATGGCCCAAAGACCATGGAGAAGTCCTGGTGCGGTTACCATGCCTGCACCTTTACATCCTTTACCCGATTACCCCGAAAAATGGTTACCCAAATTCAATCCAGATGCTGGAACTTCTGCAGAAGAACATATCAACAATTTTATGCTGTCAGTCAATCTAAAGGGGGTCACTGAAGAAGATGTGCTGGTAAGATTGTTTCCCTATTCACTACAAGGATCTGCAGGGTCTTGGTATTTTTCCTTACCCTCTGGATCCATCACAAGTTGGAATATCTTCCAGGAACAGTTTCTCACCAAATACGGTGATGAAAGATCCTTAGCTACACTTGTCCATGATCTTTCAAATTTAAGGATCGAGTCTAGAGAACCCATCAAGGAGTTCAACTCCAGATTT
>APFE030995986.1:350109-401302 GCA_000404065.3 Pinus taeda | reverse complement strand
TAAATTAAAACATCAGCAAAAATTACTACTCAAAGAATTTAACGTTGTCCCTTCTTCACCTCTTCCCACCACTAAAGTTGCAAGCGACTCAGGAAAAACCCCTACTGGTAGAGTTGAGGCAACCGACACAATTGTGATTGGAGATAGATCAAACTCCCATACCCCCCCTTTCCTCCTGACTTATGAAATTTATAATCGAAATCTGCACAACTGCTTAATTGATTATGGGGCATCTTCGAATATAATGCCAGCTTCAGTTTGCTCAAAACTGAATATAGAACCCCAAAAGTCTTCTATTCACATCGTGCAGCTAGATAGAACTAAAGTTCAAGTTCTAGGGGAAATAAACTCTGTAACAATCAGGTTATCGGCAGATCCAAGAATTGTCCAAAGGATTGATATTATAGTCGCCGATATACCTGAATTCTATGGGTTAATTTTAAGCAGGGATTGGTCAGAAAAACTCCATGGGTATATCTCCACCGATTGGTCCCATATGTGGCTCCCCTATAAGGGCAACCAATCAAATAAAGATTGATCGAGAGAAACATATGACCCACACTGTTACAGAATTTGAACAAGAAAATCAGCCAGTCGTGTTCAACAATAATATCCTAGGAAACTATTCTTCAGAGTCATTTTTCGGCAATTATTGCCCAGCCATCCCCTTTCTCAGTCGACAATTTCGCATCACAGATCGAAAACTTTTCACAGACCGACAGGTCTAAATGCGTTAATGTGACTGAGAATGTTGTAACAAAAGCTGTAGATAATTCATTATTTTGGTCTTTATATTTTGATGGATCTAAGTCCAGTGAAGGATCAGGAGCAGGATGCATTTTGGTCAGCCTGCAAGGAGAAAAAACAATGATGTCCTGTAGATTGGAATTTTAATGCACGAATAACACAGCCGAGTACGAAGCGCTTGTCCAAGGACTATACAAAGCAATCGGCCTCAAAGTTCAGTACTTGAAGGTCTTTGGCGACTCTGAGATTATTTTCAAACAGGTAAGGAATACAATCCATTGTCTTTCGAACCATCTTAAGCATTATCAATCGCTGGTACAAGAACTCACCTCCCATTTTTTAGTATTCAATATATCTTCCATTCCTAGGGCGCAGAATTCCGCAGCTGATTTGTTGGCCAATGTCGCTTCCAAGCTGCTCCCTTCCGAAGACTATAGTCCAGATAGGTTTTCAGTAGAATTACTTTTTAGGCCATCCATTCCAGATAATGTAACCAATTGGAGAGTGTTTAACCACGACAAAGACATTTTACAATTTCTGACCTCTGAAAAATCCTATGACAATCAAATCATTGAGGAAGATGAGCATGATACTCAAATACAAGGTAAACATGAGGAAAATTCAATCCCTAAGTGCGTAGTGAAGCTTGAAGACCTTTACGATATCAAAGACAAGTTCAAACCTATATCTAATACAAAGCTTCAGAGCTCTACCTTAAGGTTTGAATTAATAAACCTTGGCACTGAACAAAATCCTCAAAATATTAATTTAGGATTAGGACTTTCTATAAAGGAAAAGGAAGCATTTATTAGTCTGTTACGAAAGAATAAACATGTTTTTGCTTGGAGATACGATGATCTAAAAACATATGACACATCTATTATTCAGCACACTATCCCAATGCTTCCCGAGTAGAAACCAATTCAACAAAAGTTGAGGAAAATACACCCAAACCTAGAAGGTCAAATAAAGTCGGAACTCAACAAACTCTTGAAAGCCAAGATTATTTTTCCCGTACGACACTCGAATTGGGTCTCCAATATGGTACCAGTTAGAAAGAAGAATGGCGACATAAGGATTTTTATTGATTTCAGGAACTTAAATAAGGCAAGTCTAAAAGATAATTTCCCATTACCCACTATGGAGCAGATACTCCAATCAGTGGCAGGTTCAGAGTTAATGTCCTTCTTGGACGGGTTTTCAGGTTATAACCAAATTCTGGTTCACCCCGATGACCGACTCAAAACCACCTTTAGAACAAAGTGGGGAACATATGCATATCAGAAAATGCCTTTCGGACTTATTAATGCAGGAGCCACTTTCCAAAGGGCGATGGATATCGCTTTCAAAGGGTTAATTAATATAACAATAGTTGTCTATTTAAATGATATTACTGTATTTTCAAGAGAGAGATCCAATCACTTGCATGACTTGAATCAGATCTTCCAACGCTGTAAGAAATACGGTATTTCTCTAAACCCTAAGAAATCTTTCTTCGCTCTTGATCAAGGTAAGCTCCTAGGCTTTATTGTATCTAAAGATGGCATCTATATCGATCCAGACAAGATTAAGGAAATTTTTGAAATCTCTTTTCCTCATAATAAGAAATCCATGCAGTCATTCTTAGGCCAAATCAATTTTGTAAAAAGATTTGTTCCAGATTTTTCTCAAATTATTTTACCACTTCAAACTATGATTAAGAAAAATTCAGTCTTCAAATGGGGAGTGCCAGAAAGGGAAGCATTTGAACTAATCAAGCAATCAATAATCAATGCCCCAGCTCTAAATACCCTAAATTTTTCTAATCATTTTACATTGTATACCATCGCATCTGATTCCTCTTATGCTGCAGTACTTACACAGATCAATGATCACAATTTGGAAGCACCGATTTCATTCTATAGATCAAATCTGCAAGGTGCAAAATTAAACTATTCTGAAGTAGAAAAACAAGCCTTTGCTGTATATAAAGCGGTTAAACATTACAGACCCTTCCTGTTAAAAGCCCATACAAAGGTTATAGTTCCTTTCTCCTCAGTTAGACAACTGTTAATCCAGAAAGAACTGGGAGAAAAAAGGGAAAATTGGGTAACAACACTTCAGGAATACGACATAGAAATAAAGCCAGCAAAGATTGTTAGAGGCCAAGGTTTTTGCAGGTTATTGGCAGGCGCGTCCAACATTCCGGAATCAAGCGATACAGATCAACCTGAGACCATCAATCAGGTAAGTTTCATTGATTCTGAATCACAGTATGCTGATTTAATATTTTACCTAAAAAATGGATATGCACCTCCCAACTTTTCCTACAAAAACAAAAGGGCCATAAGATTGAAAGAATTTTTTTTTACCATTATTGATGATGTTCTGTTTAAGCAAAATTATGATTCCGTTTTACTAAGATGCCTTGAAAAACAAGAAGCACAAAGAGTCTTGCAGGAATTGCATGACGGACCAACAGGAGGCCACTTCGGAGCTGATACAACAACTCACAAAGTCATCCATGCCGGATAGTACTGGCCCACTCTGTTTAGAGATGCTCATGAATATGTGAGGAAATGCCCAAGTTGTCAAACTTCGAGTGGAAGACTAAAGAAATCAGCCTTTCCTCTGCAACCGGTCAACATTGAACAACCATTTGAGCAATGGGGATTTGACATTATTGGAGAAATTACTCCTAATTCTTCCAAACAGCACGAGTATATCCTTACTGCTACCGGCTACTTCACCAAGTGGGTTGAAGCAATTCCGCTAAAGACAACAAACTCTGAAGCCATTATTGAATTCATAGATCAATTCATCATTACTAGGTTTGGTGTCCCGAATTCTCTTGTTTTTGATAATGCATCTTACTTTTCAGGCAATGTTATGTTTGATTTCGCAATCAAAAGAGGTTTCAAGCTCAAATATTCTACTAACTATTATCCTCAGGGTAACGGTTTGGTAGAATCTACAAATAAAAACCTTATTAAAATTATCAAGCGAACTATCGAACAGAATCACAAGACCTGGCACAAATCTTTAATATTTGCACTATGGGCTGCCAGGATAACGCAAAAGGCTTCTATAGGTTCTTCCCCATTTGAACTCGTTTATGGAAAAGAAGCTGTATTACCAACAAATCTTATTCTTCCTTCTCTAGCTCTAGTTCAATTTATTGAATAAAATCCTTCTTCTTCTTTACAACTTAGGCATGCCCAAATCTTGAAATTAGAAGAAGAAAGAGAAAAAGCCAAGATTATTCATGCGAAACATCAGCAGATCATCAAGTCATCATTTGATTCAATCTCATCTTGTTCTAAGCAATTCCAAGTTGGAGATTTAGTCCTGAAATGGGACAAATCCCATGAAGATAAAGGCAAACACACCAAGTTCTAGAAGATGTGGCTTGGACCGTTTCAGATCTGTGAAAAGATAGGCCATTCAACCTTCATGCTACAATATTTGTCAGGGTTGAGAGATTCTCTCCCTGTTAATGGCCTAGTCTTAAAGAAAATTTTCAACTGAGGAGGTAACCCCTTCTCCTTTCAAATAGCATTTTTATAGTTTGTAGCAAAACTAGAAAATAAAACTGTAAGGTATTTTCTATTTGACCTTTGTTGTATTTAAAGAGCTTCTCAGAAACAAGCAATGCGATATTTACTTTTAAATAAATAGAAGTATTAAACAAAAGGAATAATTTCTAGGAAATTATTTATAATTGCATTCTGAAACTACAATACGATCCTAGTGAACTCCTCTTGAAGTTTATAAATCTTGTAAATCTTTTTAGATTTTTCAAATTGGTTATAAAAGGTTACCAATATTAAAATAGAAGCTAATCCAAGTTCAACATCTCAAACTCTTACCTTGTCATCCATCCTACCTTAAGGAGGAAAGTTTTCTATCCCATTTTACCTAAGTTCATGATTATTCAGGATGTAATTGCAAGAATACTAGATATAAAAGTTGAGAGGTCTTATTACAAGCCTGCTTACCATGATCATAGGAAAATAGTTTGGCCAACATTACCAATATTGCATACCAAAACAGGGTAATGGCTTCAATTCTAAGACAAGGGTTCTCATCACGAGCTAGCTTGTTCGGTTAAATTACTACCAATGAATGGCATTGCCAATTAACTGGCTACCACACCAGGGCGATGACTTTTTATCTTATAAAATAGCAAAAAATGAAAACAAATGTGAAAAAACATGTTTTTTAATTCATTCTGTTAATCATGCTCTGAAGTGAATAGGACAATAGACAATGATATGGTTAAAAGGTATCCCTGCCAAGACTATGGACGTTTGCTAGCAGCAGAGGCTCTACCTATGGCAAAGGAGTTAATTATAATAGTTGATTTGGAAAAGTTTTCTATTTTATCAATACTAACCAATAAGTGCCAATTTAAAAATCTGGAATGTATCTATATTCAACAAGAGCGGAAATTAGCAAAGAAAGTTTTGTTTCCTTAGAATGCAACGATATCTAGTTATATTAGAATTTTCCCTTTTGAATAAAATTTCTATTGTGAAAAAGTCTAAGTATTTCTATACTATTCAGAGATAACTGTTTCTTCCAGCGAATCGCCAATTGTTGTGCCATACAACAACCCCCCATTTCATATCATTAAAATTCCAAAACTATAATGTGAAATGGGTCCCTTTTTTTAATTTTTGTTTCAGATTGGTATCAATTTAAAGTTCTATTTCAAAAAACGCTTGAATCAAAGGGAACATCATTAAAAAGCCTTTTTAATAAAACCAATCGATAAACCCCAACAAAAAATGATTTACCTTTATCATTGCGATAAAGCAATCGCAAGATCGCATATCGCAATGACAAAGAAAGCTCAACTTAAGGGACATCTTGGTTTTCGTCGATGCGAAATCGCAATCAGATATCAGCAAAGCATAAAGTAACATGAGTAACGATCCTTGCTTCGATGCGATGCGAAATCGGCGATCAGCAATCGGCAATAACACTTATAGTGCAAAGAAGCTCCCCTTCACCCGATGCGATGCGATATCGCTATCGGCGATTGGCGACTTACAATGCCCTCATCCTAAGCGGCCCTACTAGCTATACCCGACGCGATGCGATATCGCAATCGGCGATTGGGGATTCCAAACAAAACCAATGCAATAACTTAGCATTTCCCCGATGCCCGATTGCGTAAAGGGTAAAATAGCACAGTTTTCAAGGTAACAGTCATAAAGGCAGTTTAATATGATTTAATCGTAATTAAGGCCTTATCCTTTCGAAAGCCGCTCATCCGCGTTCAAACCGCCAAATCACCCAAAGCATGCTTCAAATAAATCATTCAGCCATTAATTGAAGCAATTGGAATTAATGAGATTGACAGGCTGTAACGACCATTTAATGAGAATAACAGACTTGATATCTACCCACGGATTTGATCCTAAGGCCGCCTTAAGTCGATTGATCGCTATGAATGCACCTAGATATATATATTTCATTCTGTTCAATTCATGTTATTGTTGCATGTGTTGCGCTTATTTTTCACTCTGCACAAAATTCTTCCATAGAAACAGAAGAAAGTGGAATGGGAAAGAAATCCAAGAAGACTACAATGCCGACTGCTCCGCCAGCCACAGGGCAAGCTGTCGCTGATCCAACTGGAAAGAATAAAGGGCTTATATCAGATACAACATGCTTAGGACTCACCAGGACCACTTGGCAAGGGACTTATAATTTGATTGAAGCAGAAGGGCCAAAGGTGACCGAAGTAGAAATTTTATGTGATAATACCAGCAAATCTAATGCCAATTTAAAAGACTTGGCCGACTCCTTTCTACACAGAATAGCGGCTCGGGAGCAGGTTCTTCCTTACACGGATGTGGTAAGGTGGGCAATCCAAGAGCTCCCAATTATCAACAGACTGTTTAACGCTACGGACGGGAGGATTTTTGGTTCGTTTCGAGCCGAAGACTTAAGGCTAATGTATCACCTACCGCAAGAAGAGAAGAAATATAATGCTGCATTTTTGGAGAAATTTCGAGCAGAGAACGAGACCGAGTCTGAACCAATTCGAGGCTGGAGACAGAATCCAGCAAAACACAAGAATGAAACCTCGGGTAAGTACTCAGTTGACTCCTTGTGTTCTCCTTACTGTTATGCTGGAATTATGATGTGTAGGCTATGGGGATTGCATGACTCTGCCAATTTCACCATAGAAATGGTTCCCCTAATGGAGGTAACATGTAGTGGAGAAATTATGGATTGGGTGGTCATATTATCCGACAAGTTAGCCAAAGCCATCCTCGACTTCAGGTGTGACTATCGTGTCACAGAGGGTTATTCCGCCATTTTATTACAGTGCCTATGTTATGGATGTGTTGTGTTTTAATTCTGAGTTTCCTGTACTAGGATGGAGGTGGACGTCGCAAGACCCCACACCCATTCACATATATTATCGAAAACTATGGAAGACTGGTTATAAGCACCACCTGTACCAAATCTGCAACGGTTTTATGTTGCCAATTCATTATTCCATTTTTAATAAGCCTACCCCGAAAATTTCTGAGCAAGCAGGGGTAGATTTGACTGCAGTAGCAAGTTGGTTTGGGGAGGAGAAATTCACCTACATCAGAGTTTTTGGTACTCAGGCTAGGCCACATGTGCTACCACTTTACATCCCCAATAAGCTACTTGCCAGGGAGGTAGCTTATCAAATCAGTGCTGAAGGGGTTACCCAGACCCTGAAAAGAGCTAAAAAACATGTTTGGACTTCTTTTCCATTTCGAATTGGAGTGTATACCCTTCATGACATCAAGCATGCAGAGAAGGAAGCTGGGAAAATGAATTTGCTCACTCTGGCTACTCTTCCAAGAAGGCAGTATGATCCAAGGAAGATCGCTTACAATGCGCTCGACCAGGCCAAATTGGCCAAGGTCGAGCACAAAGAAGACAAATTCGAAGATTTGTTCACGTCAGCCGAATCACTGTATAAAGTCAAGTCGCTTGCCAGAAATGTTTATAATGATGAAGGGCTAGTTGAATTTAACAGAATTAGAGAACAGAGGTTGCAAACTCTGCCTCTAGACCTGTTAGCGACTGTTCCGACAACAACCAAGTCAAGCGAGTCTGAGCAGCAAGATAATACACCGCCTCCTACTACATCAAAACAACAGGAGGAAGCGCATAGCCAGAGGCAAGAGGTGACCCAGGAAAATGTGCAGCGACAAGAAGAAACCCAAGCAAAGACCCAAGAAGAGAGCAGCTTTAAAGGTAACCATGATCAATTAGTTGATCCGAATTTGCTCCAGCAATGGAATCAATTCAGTACAATCATCAATAACTTAGAGTGCTCAAAAGATGATGAGGTTTCAAACGAAGGCGATACACAAGAAGCGACATCAAAACTGGTTTCAGGTGAAACCAGCGGCCTACCCAAAACAAAAGAACTAGAGATAATTCCTAAAGATCCAACGAGAGAGATCGTTTTGCAAATTGAAGAGATCCCCCCTTTAGATATATTTTACAGCCCCAAGCATAAAGCCGTTGTAAAGCGACAGAGGAAAAGGAGAATAACTGATCAACCTTCCCCATTCCCTGAATTGACAGTAACGGGCAATGTTGTATGGAAAGAGGAATTCAACCCCTCTGATGACTTAACCAAGCTATCACAGTTCGCCAGAGCATATTCGGCGGCGACTATTGATAAAGCAACAAAGGTGAGCAATTTGTTGAAAGCAAAGGATTAGGATATCTCTTCACTATAGGCGAGACTATTAGAAGTACAGCAGAGGGCAGAGCATGCCGAGAAAAAATCGATAGTACAGCAGCAGAACAATAACCAGCTAGTCAAGCAATTACAAGAGCAAAAACAGAGGATAGATGAAGGCGCAATACAAAGGCAGAAGGAGCTATCAGCGGCACTGGAGCAGTTAAGAATATCGACTGAGGGAACAATTAAAGCAAAAGATGAACAAATCGCTCAATTGACCACTAAAATTGAGCAAACAAAAGATCTCCCTAAGATAGATGAGTTTAAAGCAGAAGCGCTCTAGCTAGATAAGGGATTGATTAATCAGGTTAAGCTGTTATGTCAACATCTCATACGAGCAGAACCATTGTGCGAATTGTCAGCGTCTATAAGCGAAAAGGTAGACAAAGCAAGGGCCGACTTGGATCATGCAGAAGAAACACTGACAAACTTTATAGAATGGCAGGATTCAGATGTAGGTCGAGCAGCTAATCTACCAAGAATTCTAGAATCGCACAAAGAAATATTGTTCACAGAATGGCAATCACAACTGATGAAAGCAGAAAGAGAGACTTCCAGATGTAGGAAAATCAGTGAAAATTTAGTTGAATTAGTAAATAATACATTGTATTTATCTAATATAATTTCCCAATGCACTCCAAGTCAATTAACAGCGGCAAATATATTGGAGCACTCATGCTATCCAGAGCTGGAGAAAAACGCAAGATTGATCGCTGGAATCAACAGTCTGACGTGGGATGCTTATTGGTTCTTCTTAATCAAGCCATACATCCAAAGAGCCGCCTTGAAGTGCCTAACCGATGCTGTCGGGTATATGATACTCAACATTCAGGATGCCACCTTCGCCGCCCAATTCCGTTTGCGCCTCAACAAACCGCCAGAAGTAGAACCAATGCTTGCGATAAGCCAGCTAAGGTTTAAGGGAAAACAACTGAGGCATGACTCACTTCGCCGACTATCAGATCGCCCCTGAGAGATAGACCGCAATTACTGATACCAATTTAGTAGGATTTTGTTTCATAGATCTTTTTAGCTTAGTAGTATTTATAGACCCTTTCATGCATTTAAAAAGGGTCGTAAAAGTTTTGTATATGACTTAAACCCTGAAGTTGCACTATTGTACTTCAGGGATATTCTTTTATGAAACTTGACCAATTATTCTGAATTTGATGAGGAAGGCTTTTATGCAAATGTGCACTATTGTCACTGTTTGAAAGCATTTCTGTGTTGAAGAAGGAATTTTGAATAACGATTGATATTTCGTATTGATCTACAGCTCACATGGTGCTATTATCTGCGTCTGTATTCATTTTCGTTATATGAATTGTTGTTTAAATCGCTCTTGGTATTATCACTTATATATATATGTGTGTGTTTTTCACAGCGTTCATTATGCATTCCACTATTGGTTGTTTATCGCATGCTTCCCTTTCAATCGTATATATGTATCGATGATATAAACAGTGAATGCAGTAATTTGTATTTATCGCTTCATTGTGACTATTCACGTGAAGCAATCTTTGAATGATTGAACATCTCTTATTTATTTTACAGAGTCATCTATATGCCTTCTAGATAGATAAAGATTATTTAACGCTGCATTCCGAATGAATAAGTTGTTCCCGGGATTAGTATTAGTTTCCCTATTTTCGTCAATAGAATAAGCTAGTCACCTATCACTTAAGCAATCTATTCATCACCCATCCATCCTTTTATTTCATTATCGGGAAACTGGTCCCATTATCTCCAGTCGGAGCCACCATTCCAAACGGAAAAGGAGCTGTACCAAGGTCCAGACCGGGTGGTTATCCCCCAATGTTGTGGCAGCAATTTCCGAGGCCTCAACACTACCCTAAAAACACCACTCGTTCCTCAAAAACGAGTCCCCTTTAAGCTCTTTTTAGACTCGTTAAATATGAAAAGATTGCCAAGCTATTGGCCTTTATAGCTCTTAAAGTAAGGGAAATTTCATCCCTCATGTACATTTTAATATTTTTGGACCTGAGGGATTATCCCACAACAAGATCGAGCACTTGTCTTTTTTGGCTCACTAAAGCAATCGAAAATTCATCCCTTTTGTATTATTTCATACTTTTTCGAACTTAAGGGATTATGCTACGAAAAAGGACTGCTATAGTTTCCTTTTGTCCCTTTTCAATCTCTATAAACATGAAAAGGACCGAGTTATCCTTGTCATTAAACTCGTTAAAACAATAGCACAAACTTGTCCACCCAAACAAGAACGAGTTTCACTGTCGCTAGACTCTCTAAAACATAGCGACAGGTTTATCCGAAGGGAAAATTATAGAACAAGCATATGTTATCCTCCTCAAGCTTGACAAAAATAATTAGGTACTAGTCAGCAATGGCTGGGGAAAAAGGGAAGAAAACTTGAAGAACTTTATTGGTAGCAGGTCGCTCTTGAACATGACACTTTCACTCCATCACCCTGATTGAGTCGGGTTGGGTTATTCCGTTCACCGGTCATTTCACCATTGGTCCTCCATACCATCCATTTTTTGGGGTTAACACTACCATTCCATCTTAGTGTCACTTACATGTTCAAGAGAATTCATTCAGAGAATCCACCATCCAGTTAATGCCTCATTCGCTGCAATACCTTCACCCTCCATTTTTCATGACCGCCACTCCTAAACCTTGTATCATCAGATCGTTTTCACCTCCAGAAAATAATTTCCTAAGTTTCATGTCGTAGATGTGGGATACATCAAGGCTGTCCTACGACGGGTCACTTCTTGTCGACATCAGCTCATTATCCAAGAAGTTGACCTAGAAACAACCCTTTCAGTACTTTGGAACTTGCATGCCTCAATGGCAATTTTCTCACTTCCAGCGACAGGTTTACATCAATGGCCTTCAACCGAAATATTTTATGTGGTGCTCGATGTCAGATCATATATTCGCACCACATGAATTGTATTGTAGTACCTTGTGGATCATTATCATTATCGATGATTCCTCTCGCGCCTGTTAACAGCTTACATTATTGGATGGTAATCAAGCGGTGTCCTTCCATGTTCGACTTCAGAACATCTTTTCACATGGATCAACTTGTACATTGGGTGAATATTGAATGAGTTTGAAGACCCTAGATCTATTTTCATCCATCCGGGCTGCAATATATTCAAGAATATAAAGACATCAAATGTACATAGAAGCTACACAGATAATCATCCAAGCTAAGGGAGGATGACTCTACATATAAAGAATCACCAGTCTGCAACTGCAAACCATTATCTGCCCTATGTACATGAAAATGAATTTACAAAGCTCAGCATGGGAATTCCCGCCTCAGCTAGATCATGAAAATAATATGATAATGATGTATTGTATTGTATCTTATACAGGTCACCTTCCAGTTCGAATACCTTGAATCCTCATGATAAAGCATTTCACCCAACATCAAAAGATTTACGACTTCATGCTTTAGGGGGCAACTATTATAGACATATTTGGCATTGCAACCCCAATATTATATGTCGATAAACCAAGGGATCTTTAACCCCTAAAAGTGTTGTTTCATACCCTAAAGTATCATAGTCAACTGATTACATCATTCCCCAGAAGTTCCACCTGAAAAAACCACTCAAAAGTGGCCAAAATTGGACCATATTGACTGCTCCACTATTAGGGTATGATGCATACTGACTCCTACACTAGCCAGGTGCAATGCATACTAAAGAGGCCTTCTATGGGGTGTGATGGGCAAGAATGGACAAATGTCTAAGACAGTTTGCTAAGTGGATGCTCATGGAATCTTCTAGAAACTTCTCCTATGACACTTGCCTCTCTGAATTCGCCCAGGGATGAGTAAGAGATCCAAGAAATTTCTAAGTGGAACTAAGAACTACAAGTGGAATGACACTAATCAAAAACCCAGAGATTACTCACACCTTTGTAAACATCTATAAATGGATCCCTCATCTGAGAGATCTAGAGGATGCAATTTTGTAATTTGTAAAGAAGCGTTGATAGTTTATCTTTGAGAAGCATTGTATTGTTGGGTGATCTTTTTTTTCATGAGGTGAAGAGAGCTTTGATGCTGGGAGGATGATGTTGGATCAGACAGCTGGGTTTTAGTTCTCCCTTCTATTTTAATAAAGTTCTTTGCATTTTCCTCCATACAATCATGTACTTGTGAATCTTGTTATTTTTAAATGCCATTGTATGTTTAATGTATTTCCGATTCTGCATTGTTTATGATATAATAGATCGAGATGCTTTGATGATGTTCTGTTACTTTGTTTCTACAGGTATTCTCTAAGCGGGATAAGTAGGAGAGGAGTTGCAAGCTCTATAAAAGGGGAGATAAATCAAGCAAGGAGTCAAGTAGAAGATCCAGGTTGGTCCTTTTCTTCTCTCTTATCTATCATACATAAAGGAAATCGCAAATTTCTTTGATTGTTTATTTCTAAGATAACTGCCAGTCTTAATGGGACTAGTAGATCGAAAAGAAACTAGTTTTCCCAGAAACACTCTTCTTGGTAGTTTTTTAGATGTGGTGATTATAAGTGAATGGTGTCACGTACCTACCGTACCACTATCTCTGAATCACCTACCACTTTAAACATGACCACATTGAGGTTGATGGCTTTCTACAAGCCTAATACGCATGCTTCATATTCTGCTACATTGTTCATGCACTCAAACTCCAAGTGGCTTGACACTAGATGCTTCTTGTTGCAAGGGTCAATTAGAACACACCTAGATCTTGAGCCATCCTATGTCTTTGATCTGTTGAAGTACAAAGTCCACAACTCATTTAAACACAAACTGCTTGATGTGCTAGTACTGTTGCTACTGTTGTCACTACTACTACTACTACTATTGGTATAATGTGTTGTACAAGTTTCATTACCATCAGTTGGGAAAGGAAGGAGTCCCAACTTTGTTTCTGGTGGGGTTGGAGCTGGATGGGTAGGATAACACCCCAACGTTGTTTCAAGGAGGCAGTTTCCGAACATGAGTTCTATGAGAGCCAATGGTTCATTCTCGCCATTGATGGGAGTGACATTATTCTTCATGTACCTCTCAAATTATACCTATATTTGGTTGCACTTTCCCTTGTATGGTAGCCACATGTGGGACCAGTTTGTAGAAAAATATCCATCCAACTTGCTGGACCAGTCCCTATTAAGTAATAGACCATATGCTTCTGGAATGTCCACAACCATTATATTGATGCATTGGTGAACTCGACGGCCGTTGGATAGTCGGATAATCACATCTCATAGTTCACCAATGGATTGTATGGATGTTCGATCAAGTTGGATGATTCTCGCAGATGTTTCACTCCATCGTGCATTGATCCTCTTAGCAATGGAGAGCAGCATGACATTGGTTGCTGCACAGGAATCAACCAAGCAGTTGTGAACATTGTAGTTGGAGACTTCAAAAGATAGCAGGAATGGAGGAAAAACTAAGTTTTCTTCTTCCATCCAAAGTGTATTGAGCACAGTTGAAAGTGGTCTGGGAGGTGTGCTTGCTCCCTTGCTAGCAAAGGTTGTGTTTTCCATCACTATTTGTCCCAAAGCACACAACAGGATATCTCGCTGACTCTGGATCTTAGACAACTTGATCAAACTGATGTTTTCTAAAGTTTTCTTCATGTCATCAACAATGTTATAATCCATAGGTGGTAGACTCACCGAGGTGTCCGGGGTGGAATGAGTGTTCATGTTGTTCAGCGAAGTGTTCTGCAACTTGCTGCTCATGGACATACTCTGACCTACCACAGTCTTTCCATACTTATTTTTTGTTTGTTACTTTGAGGCAACCGATGGATCGGTCTTCCTTATCAGCATTCTAACCTTTTGTTGCATCTCCTCAAGTGTGGGGGGATCCCCTTTACTTCTAAGACTGTAATGGTCAGTTTGCTTCGAAGTCTGATGTGTCTGACTCTGAGTCTGTTGGTTCATCTTCGCCTCCACCTCCTCCACTTCCTTCTCCTCTACCTCCTGCACCAAAGTCTGATCCCAAGATCACAAGAGTGCCTTGTTCACCTTGCCATAGGATTGGAGGTTTCTTTCCATATTCAATAGCTCCTCCTAGACCTTCAAGTGTGGCAAGGGTTGCTTCCTCCACTAATGGTTCTACAACTTCTATGGATTGGCCTCTAGCTTCCTCACTGCACATGGAATATGTTGTCTGTCCAGGATCAGTCCAACTGCTTTCACGAGTTGGCGAGTGATGGGATGAACGGAGCAAAGGTGTTGATATGAAGTCTCGTGCTCAACACTGGGAGGTGAGGAGTAACCAATCACTAAGTTTCGTGTAGGTGAGAGAGAGTGTGAGCTACTGCCTTTACCAGATGTTTGTTGAATGAGTGTGAGGGAAGTTTTAGCCATGTACAACTAGCTGCCCTCCTTCTAGCACCATAAATGTTGACATTGCTAGACCTGCCAACATTCAGGGGATCACCCTAGTATGAAGTCCCAATTAGACCTCACACCATTTGGTGTGGGGGTCCCATCCAGTATGATGGCCCAGTTTCCATTGTCTTAAGGATTTGCCTCAACTCTTACTTGTCAACACAAGAGAGTGATTCACTTTGTCTTCGAGAAGTGAGGTTCGCGTTCCTGGTGAGTGTAAGTGTACTTATGTCAATGGTTCTTTCACTGTGAGTGGGAAGGGTGAAGGTGAGTTCCAGGTTGAAAGGGATCAGTCCCAACTCGACTGGGAACACACAACACAAAGGACATACATAGCTTCCAGTAGAGTAGTCCACTCGGATGCAGAAGTCATAACATACAAGGTAAGATAACACATACAGCACTCATGGATCACTCCACGAGGAGTGCAATGGTTGTTACAACAAGGTTCATGTGAAAGGTCTATCTAATGTCCGGCAAAGTAGTCGACATGGATGGGACAACATTAACAGCATATACAACAGGACTTCCATTAATAGATTATGCATTACAACAAATGAATCAGTTCATATGTAGAACGCATGGTTAAAGAAACATGCATTACAAGTGTTAAAGATCAATCTTATGACAAATACAATACATGTTTGAAAATCTAATGGGCTATTGATAGGCTTCTAAATTAAAAGAAAGTTCCAAGGCACATTGTTACACCATACATCACTGACCCCGTCAGTGGGGCGTTGGAGCCACTACTTTCTCCTCAAAGAAAATATTACACACTCTCTTGGCTATGTGGGAGGAGCTGAGGTGAAAAGTGCTTTCATGTACAAATGAGGGGGGTATTTATAGCAAAGGGTGAAACTGACCCTTGTGGTTGTTCGACTACCCTCATGACCGTTGGACTTCCATCAATTTCCGACTTACATGAATCTATGTTCAACAAGTGGGTCTCTTGGACTTCCACATTACATCACATTGATTGACTACAGGCCCATAGTGCAAATGTGGGCAACATGACTCATGACTTGACTTGACATTACTTGACAAGACAATGTTGGTACATTCGTGTTGTTACTGGAGTGCATGTCGAGCTATAGTGTTGCTAAGTGATGGATGTCTTCATGGTGTATCATAGCTTCACCTCTGCATGGTGAAGTGCATGGAGTATTCAATGGTCCTTTGTTCGCTTAATGAAGCACTAGCATGTTGTTCTTTGCTTTCATGTTGGAAGGCTTGACAGGCTTACCTGTTCGCGAAGGTGCATGTTCGTCGCATTCTTCCACTTCACATGCTTCATTCATTTGTCCACTTCATGAACATGTCCATCTACATGTGCTCCCTTCATTCATCCCATTTGTCATCTTGACATGTTTGTGGGTGTACCTACTCATGATGAGACGACATCAAACCAAAAACCTCCTAGTCTACCATGACACATGATCATTCAGATGTGGGTGACTGGGATAGGCAGCAAGGACGAGATGTGGGATGATGGCTTCGGGCAACTGTCGATGAAAACTATGTAAGAGTCACTGAGAGATGGAGACAGGTGATCTGATTCGATAGTGACTGACTACAAGGTCTAGCTCGGCTAGGAGGAAAAATTGCACAAATTTTGGGAGGAACAGTCCGGGCTATTGGAAGGCAAGGCAGGCATTCTCTACGCATTTTTTGGAATGAACAGCCAGCAGGGGCTAGATAGCCAAATTTTCACAATTTTCCAGAGGAACGAGTCAGGTTGCATGAGGGGTCAGCACGCAGGGATTGCACAATTTTTATGGGGAACTGCCCAAAAGACCAGTGGCTAGATCTACGCAATTCCCAGAGGGAACTTTTAGTTTTCTGCTAGGGTCACTAGTAGATAGACTTGTTCAATTCCCAGAGGGAACTTCCAATTGGCTGCTGGGGTCACTGGCAACTAGACTTGTGCAATTCCCAAGAGGAAATAGCCAGTTGGCTGCTTAGTCACTGGCAGCAGAAAATGCATAATTCCTAGAGGGAACAGGCAGTTTGCTACTGGGAGTTGTTGGTTGGGAAAATTGCATTAAGGCTGGGAGGCCAGCTTATTGATCATCTTTGTGCAATTTATGAGCTGAGCTGACTAATGGGCAGTGGGAGGCCTGCTCATGAGCACTGTGTAATTTCTAAGATGAACAGTCGGTCAACTATCTGGGTGGCTAGCATGAGTGCTAATTAAAATTCTTATGGGAAGCACAGCTTGAAAGAACTAGCTAGGTGCTTTTGTGCTATTCTGTTTAATATTTAATCGAGTTGAAAGCAAGGTGATGGTCCAGTTGTTAGTGAAGAGTCTGGTCGTTAGAACTCAAACATGATTGACCGACGGTGCAAGTGACAAGTGCGACACTCATGATTGATCATTCATGATCGAGATGATGCTTGCGTGACAGTGAATGTGACTCCATGTGTGATTGCAATCGATGCTTTCATGGCAAACACATAAAAAACATACAAAGAAAAGACCTTAAGCATAACCAAAAAAAGGTCATAAGGATGACTTAGACATCAACATGCAGAGACTTGAGTGCAATAAACAAGAAAGGTGAATGTAAAGACTCACACGAGCTCATAGAGTGAACCCAAGTGTGTGCAATCATCAAGTGAAACTCTCCAAGGGAGGCTCCGAAATTGGTGTAGGCCAAAATTTTGGAGGGTGGTTGTAGCTGCTACAACAGGAAGAATACCGCATAGGAGCCAAAGTGCATAAAATAAGAGGAGTTAGATAGAGAGGAACCAAAGTAGGGTTGAGCAGACCCTTTTAAGTAGCCATAATATATTGAGTATCCTTTCATCCTAAAGAAGAGGAAGAAACCCACCACTGGAGGTGTGTGAATGAAGTAGAAGTCTAAAAAGATCTCTAGCATTGAATCGATGGTCCTAACTAAGGGGGACATTGATGAGATTGGTGACACTATGCACTCAGTCACCGAGGACATGTGGGGACATATAGAGGATCAGTACAAGTAAGTATTGACGTAGGTCCAACAGGGCCTCAAAGAGCTACAAGTAAAAGCGAGCGTGATTCAAGTTAGCTTGGTTTAGGCAATCGAAGAGCGTGGGAATGACAAGTGCGAAACCAGCATTACCTTTGAAATTGGTGGTAACCACAGAGCTCCACATAGTGCCCATTCTAGGATGGTTGTTGCGTTTTGCTACCGAGGCAGATCAGGGAGCAATGCCATATGGGATGAAATCAGAGATGAACTTATTTGTTCTGCCCATTCAAGCATTACATGAACTCCACCGAGGATTATCTTCTGAATTGAAAATTTGGGAAGAGTGGCCACTCTTCATGATCAAAGATATCAAGAGCCACAATGAGCAGTTAGCTGATGAGGATGTCAGGGCCATCCAAGATAGGGACGCAACTACTATGCATGGTTAGAAGTTGGAGGATGCCATCACCTAGACTTGCATTGAGCTTCCAGAGATCCTCATACAGACTGAAGCAGATTTTGAAGAGAAGCTCCACAAGATGGTAAACATAGTGAAGGAGTTGAAAGTGAAGGTTGAATGAGTCAAATTTGAGATGTAGATGCAAGTCGAAGAGTTGCAGATGAAGCTGTAGCCAACAACACCTCTAGAAGTTCGAGACCAGTGCGAGGCAGATATTAAGGCTGACATGGAAGTACTAGAAGTTGCAGTTGAGGACTACAAGAAGATCTTTGAGGACACCATGAAGATGTGGGCCTTGCTATAGGAAGACCCACATGTATATAATATTGAAGCTGACAGTAGGGACAAACAACCACAGTTCGATGAAATCAGGGAAACATTGCAAACCTTAGCACATATGCAACAGTTCTCTAGACTCCAAGAAGAGTAGACTATTCAGACTCAGATAGATGATTTGCAATGCACAGGCATCCATCATTTCAGTAAGAATGCAGCCTTGGGCCCATGAAGCTAGGCAACTCTCTCAGTCTATTGAGAGTAAACTGAAAGGAATGCAACATACGTAGAGGACGATTAGCCTAGTAGTAGAGGGTTCAATCATTGAGAAGTTGGTCAAGGAGGTTCGACAGGCCTCCACGCAGTGCACAACATAGCTTCAATAATTTAAGGTAGAGTTTAGCGGCCTTAAATCATGTGCCGAGGATGTAGCAAAAGAGTGACTAGGGATGAGTAATGTCTTTGTGTTGGGGGGCTACTAGGATGGGGACCCTAGGTCTAATTTTTGTCTAAGTTTTGAGTCAATTTTGATGTAATATTGTAAAGTCTCTAGATTTTGAGGAGTGGAGAGTGTAGAACGTTGAGAGTCAAAGGGGCTTTTAGGAAGGTTAAAGCCCCTTAATTTGTAAAGGGAGGGGATGTTTTGATTTATTCCCATGGTTTGCAGACCATGGTAATGTAATGTAAAATCTATAAAAGGAAGTCATCTAGGAGCCATTAGGAAGCTTATGGAAGTGCATGAATGATATTTTGAGTCTGTAATTTTTTATTTTTGTGAAGGGTAAGGCTCCTATAGTTGAGTGTGCAGAGACCTTGGTAAGTCCGCAGCTGAGTGCGCAGGCCCCTACAACTGTGTGCGCAAGGTCAGAAGAAGTGTATTTATTAAAGATCTGAAGTAATAAAGCATATTTGAAGAAACTTTTAGCATCCGCTATATATTTATATGTTTCTATGTTTTATGCTCAGTTATGATTCGACTCTCTGTAATATTATCTTAAGTGCATCGCGAAGGTTCATACCTACTTTTTTATGTTAACTTATGAATGTTAGAACACTCAAGTGAAGCTCATACATCTATTTAAGTAGAAATCAATATAAGTCTATGATTCTGAAGATAAGGGTTTTCGAAGGTTGGATCAAGTCCTATATTAAAGAAATGCCGCGTTACTACATCACATAGCCTTCTTGATGCATAAACCTAGTTCTAGCATCCCCCAATACTACCTCGGGTGAGACTACAGTGTGTGCTAAGCGAACTATTGCCAAAAGGGTCAGTAGTGTAGTGTTTTGTTTATTAGTGTAGCTAACTCTGAAACTGGCTCCAAGCCCCCTCAACCAAACACACACTTAGCCATTGTGAGATATCTTCTTGGTCCTTCAGCCTAGCACAAGTTCTAAAGGAATTAATCCTCTTACTAGGTGATAAGTGTAACTTATTCAAGAGCCTCATTGACTTATATTTCCTCCCATACTTGTGCACTATGTATTTTCTAAGGTATCCTCCCTCTCACATTGCATTAGTACTTTCTAAGGATAAGTCACCTAGCCTTGCGTTTCCTCTCTTAGTGAAAATTGCATTCCAAATGAACAAGTAGCCACTGATGGAGAGAATCGTGCCCTTCCAAACTTGAGCGCATTTCAAAAAAATGAAGTACACTTCAAAACAATGAAGTGCACTTCAAACGCTCAATGGAAAAGTTTAGCTCAAAAGAACGAGAACCTTCTCTCCTCTAAAAAGCATACTCTGGACAAATAAGGAACTTCTTGTCTCAAAGAGCGCACGCTAAGAACCTAAGTGAACTTCATAACAATGAGCTCACTTCGGAACTATGAGTGCACTCCTTCGACTCGAAGAATTGCGCCCTCCTTGATCGTATGGTGTAATCATGAAGCATGAATCTTCATCATTCCCTTTGAGCACATGGTAGTCACAAAGCCTAAAACTTTAGCACACTCCTTCAACATGAAGAACTGCACCCTCTTTAAGTGCATTAGAATCCTAAATTTTTGAGTGCATGAGAGCACCTTGAAGGCCTAAAGGCCTGAATCCTCACTCCATCTCTTCAGAGTGCACCATTGCACCTTCCTAGTCTCTTTGAGAACACAAGCACACCTTGAAGGCTTGAAGACCCAAATCCTCACTCCTTCACTCTTCAAAGTGTGACCTTGTGCCTTCGTAGTCTATTTTAGCGCATGGGTACACTGTGAAGGACTGAAGGCCTGAAGCCTCACTCCTTCGTCTCTTGAAAGTGTTCCCTTGTGCCTTTGGTTTTATCTCTCTCTCTCTCTCTCTTGGTTAAGGACACAAGTGCACCTTGAATGCCTCTTATGAGCCTTAATGAGATTAATTGCACCCTCCTAATCAAGCCTTCTTATTTTAAACATCTCATAGGCCTATCATGAGTTGATCATTCCATGAGATAGATAATTATATAAATATGTTTTTAAGACTGATTTTTATTTGTCATGAATAATTCTCATTGGTAGAAGTACCTTCCTAGCATGACAAGGTGATTCTCAATAGAATATACCAAGGAGAAATCATAAACAAACACTTGTGGAGAAGAATAAAAAAAGAAATTTATCATGGAGACATGAAGAAGATCATGGACTGAGATAGAAAGAAGATATTGCAAGATGACTCAGGAGATTTCTATATTGATCAAAGACCCTTTGGAGGTTCAAGATAAGAAAAAAAGCATATCTTCCATAAAGATTAGGCATATATCAGATTTATCATCAAGAATGCAAGATGAAGCAGCAAGGACAACAACTTGGCATTTCCACCTCATCATGAATTCGATGTCATCATAGCCAAGTTGTAACTTGTATAAGTGTCATCATAGTGGTCAATGTGTGTCCATGTGTCATGTCGCATCATCATGTGGAATGTAATGATGTATTCTCAAGAAAAGGACAAAATGTAATGTGTGAAAGTCCAAGAATCATATGTGTAATATGAAAATTCACTTAGTCATACAAGGACAAAAAGTATTTAGGAGAAGTAGAAAAGTTGTTTAGAAGTTCAAGAGTTGCATAGAAGTCCAAAGGTCATAATTGAAGGACAAGAGTCATGAGGGTAACTCAAGAGTCATTGGGATATGAAAGGTCATTCCTCTTATTATAAAAGAAACCTCATAACTTGAGCATGGGGATTTTGGAGGCTGAAGCTTTGGAGAGCTAGTCTTGGCTTCCTTACTTGGCATATGAGAGAAAAATATTCTCTAGAGAAGAAAGAAGTGACTTAATGTTCTATTATTGGAACTAGTGTCTCATCATTGTAACTGTGTACTTGCATCTTTCACTTTATAATTAAAGCTCGATGAGCCAACACATTTTCATGCATGTATTTTGAATGTCCTAAGAATATTATTTAGATGTTTTCTATATGTGTTTTTTTCATATGTAGGAAGGAAATTGAAGTATTGTGTTGGCCTCGTTACTTATCTTGTTGAAGGTGTGTTGTATGTGGTTAATGATTATTTCGTTTATGTGAACTATTTTGCTAGATAACTAACAAATATTTATTTTATTGTGTGTTTCTCTTAGGTTAGTACTATTACTTCCTTCTAGAGGCTCACTTTTGTCCCCCCCCTCCCCCGGGTGAATGTATACTTTTACACATTGTAATCGATGTTACACAATGTCCACTTGTGTCTTCAAGGCTTATGTATATAATATCTTATGTTATTCGTTGAAGCCAAGAGGAACCTTTATGTTATGGTGGTCGGGTTGACACTCCGAATGGAGCTCCTATTCCAAATAGTGTGAGGTCTAATTAGGACTTCACATTGGTGTTACGGGAATAAGTACCCTAGGGCTTTGGGTTAGAACCCCAACAGAGCAGAAGAAAACTACAACAAGAAACACTCATACAACTCAGGAAAAATGCTCATATAAACAAACTATGTAAGAGCAATCGTACCCAGATTTCCTTCGTTCGAGTAGGTCCCAAAGGATTCAGACCCTCTACAACTCTCGATGCTCTTCAAACCTGAAAATCATTCAATTGGCACATACATAGTAGTATAGAAGTAAAGAATATTCATGAAATTTGACTTTACATCATATAAACAAATTATTGATCATACATCAAAACAACATTCATAAATTAATTACAACATAATTTGATGCATAAAGAAAGTTAATTTTGGAAACAAGACAACATTTCTTTTATTGCAGTAAATTATAAATAACATGCAGAGAATTCACCTGAGATCAGAAAGAAAATGTTGTCTAAGGCTGGCATACCCATGCACAGAGAAAGTAAAGCGTGTCCGCATATCAAGTACAAGCAGATCCAATATGTATACAAGTACAAAGAACTGAAATTACATAATGGATAATCTAATCGTGATCGAAAAAGTACATGTCTGAATATCAGATATAAGAAGACGATCAATGATGTTGAAGGATGAAGTTGATCACTGATGTCAAAAACTGATCCCAATAGTACCAAATGAACATGATGGAATAAAATGATACTACATCACAACTCAGATGCAAGCATATAAGATGTCACTGTGAAGAACTGCAACATATACGGTGGATGGTGTCAACTAGTAGCAACAGGAGCAACTGGCAAGCGAACCAAAACATATTGATGCAACCCTAGGTCTTCACCGACCGCTGCAGTACATTTCTACACAATGGGAATAAATTATCTGAGGTCAACCACGTGAGAAATCATTTGATTATTGTTCATTGATGTATACCATTAACAAACATGAGACTAGTCACCGATAATGAAAATGAGAGTCAAGGTACCCAGTACAATCTAACAAGTGTGAATAAATGATTTGAATTTGAACACTTGGAAGAATCTATCAATCACAGGACAATGATGGTTTCCCACTGTCGATAGCGAAGGAATTCACCATTGATGATTGTAAACCCCAAGGTACTGCCAAATGGACTCTAGATATTTGTCCCATAGCAAATGAGTTGTATTCGATAGGAAAATATCTACTAGAAGGAATGCATTAAGGCATCCTTGATCAATCTATCACTAGTGTAACCTATAGGCCAATAATTTGGAAGGAATCAGACGAAAAAGATGTAGTAACCCAACCGAAGCACGTTTCTAGCGTACAAAAGATGTAGCTAGCACATGATAGAAACACTATGAACCAACCAATAATGAAAGTTGACATAGAGGTGAGGAATCCACCAATAGGGCCAAATGGAAACCAAGGCATTGTACAAATCCCAATGTGTGATCATGAAAGTTGATGTCGAACACAAGGGAAACCACTCAGTCAAAGACTCATGATATTGATCGATGTTGAGCACAAGGTGAGCTATCAATAATGAAAATAGGGTCAGGGTCTAGCTCTAGGCCTACCCTCAGAGAAATATGTCATCGTCGATAAGGACAAGACCCGCCAGCAAGAAGTCAATGGAGACCTTCTCAAACTGGCACGAGAAAAGGACCAATATAACTGATGTGATGAAAAATATGACACTGAAAACCAAGGATGGCCAACTGAAAAATAGGTTAGGAGACACCACAAAGAGGCTGACTCGGGCTTACTTCCATTGAACAAAAGCATGACTCAATGATGACTATATGGTAGCATAAAATAACTTTGTATAAGTTCTTCATGCAGGAGGCATGATCAAACTCTCCATATGATTGGAAGAGGTAACCAATCGGAGGAGTACTGACTCAATAACAAGGTTAAGGTGTACCTATGTCAAACTAAATCTTGCCCAAAATGGAGGAGAGACTTTCTTTTAAGTGCTTTGTTCAAGGGCGACGTGACTGACTCTAGTTGACAAGAAATATGGAAATGTTGTCCCGTTCCCACTCTTTTTGGAATATATAATTTTTTTGTCTTTTTATTTAAGCTGGAAAAAGAATAAAAGAATGCTATAGTACAGTGGAAAGAACAAGTTTCAAAGAAACAAATGATCTAGTTCCTGGGATGGGAACATTCCTATGCTCAATGTAGGGAGGCAAAATTGGTCAAGGACACTCAAAGGGATGTTCTTTCCATGGGTCAAAGGATGCGCCAAGTTGCAGAAGATAAGTGATTTCATGGTTGATTTTGTAGAAGACATGGTCAAATAATTGGCTTAAACACGAGTCCAAGTGAAGCCGACTCAAGGCCAAAAGGTGCAAATAGTCAAAATGCAATGCATCAGTACAACTCAACACAAAGGAGCCTATAGGGTATAAGGCCAGAAAAATAATGAAGAAGTAGAGGAATGAGGATTCAATGCACAAGTCATGGTGAGACTAAATAGGACTCCCGAACCTAAGAACAAAAATTCAGCATGGGTGCCAAGTGACAACAAGGCACTATCTAGGGCGCCCATGATAAGGTAGGCTCTACCACACAAGTCATGACACTTATAGGCAAAGAGAAGGTTGTGCATCATATCTTGGTGGGGTTGATCCTAAGGCCAAAATGGGAAAGGAAACTAATAAATGCACAATGCAGGTGAAAAACCTAACCTATATGCCAGTTTCGAGAACCAATACCTGTCAGAGTGAATCAACCATAAAAATGTCCAAAGGAGAAATCTTCCACATTCTTGTATGTACAATATGGTACAGGGAACCACGTAGCCTTACGGATTATGCATAATAGTTCTTCGAAACAAGCCCCTTGCAAGGCTTGGGCCAATGACTCCTTTGGTAGTCAAAACTCATGGCTTCAAAGAGTTCCTCCTGTGAAGGAAAATCAAATTCTGAGAAATCATGAGAACTACAAGGATCAAAAGAGGGAATTAAGCGATCCCATGTCCTATAGGAAGAACCTCTCGGTAAACTGTCGGGACCAAGTCCCAAGAAGGAGAATAACAGGTCAATGGATCCTTCTCAAAAGAAATTGAACATTGAGGATTCAATGCCACATAATTCACCCGTGGCGGGATAGAGTCTACTTGAACACTTGGACCAAACCAAGGGGTATTCTACAGTATATTTGAATTAGGGTGGTCATTATCATATGCAAGCTGATCAATAGTGACAATATTCCATTTATGAGGAAAACACATCACTCGAAAGAGTGAAGACACCACACCATTCATCGCATATACATAATCATGCCCAAGTAGCATATTAAAGTCTAAAGGGAAATCAACCACCATCATATCGATTAAGATAGTCTTCCCACCTAAAGTAATAGGAAATTGAAGAAGAACACCCATAGATTCACCAGGTCTTCTATCATAAGCTAACAGCTGACTCTCAGTTGTCAACAACTTTGGAGAACCCAAAGCTTTCCAAGTCAAGGAGTATATAATACTTGCAGAGGATCCTTCATCCACCATACATCGATAGACATTTGTGGAATTAAAGGAGACAATCCTAGAACTTAGATGGGGAACATTCGAAGAAATCAGAATGCCCCCTATACCAGAAGACTCTGTAGTAGAAATCAAACAGAATCTGTTGTTAGGCACTTCACCCCCCGAAAGAGGAGTGTAATCAGCCATAAATTGCCAACCACGTTATCAACCAATAGTTGATGGGACTGTTGAGAAACCATATCAAATTCAGGAATAGAAGAATTTTTAGACTCGGACCATATCCTTTGTATCTCTGGAATACCAGGGCACAAATGAGTAAGGTGGTCTCCCTTGCATATTTTACAAGGGAACTTAGATTTAAGACTTCTACGCTTAGGTTTCTAGTCAACATCCATTCTACTAACATGACTAGAAATGGTTGGTGGAAAGCCCCTAACATGACTTGCAGAGGTTGATGACTCTTTGCTAGTATAACTTGCAATGACTAGACTTATGCCCCCAGCATGACTTGTAGTGGCTGAAGGCTCATCTTCAACATGACTAGCAGAGGTGATAATGAGTTGCTAGTATGACTTGCAATGACTAGACTTGTGCCCCCAGCATAACTTGCAGTGGCTGAAGGCTCATCTCCAATACGACTAGAAGAGGTTGATGATGAATTGCTAGTATGACTTGTAGTGACTACACTTCTGCCCCCAGCATGACTTACAGCGGTTGAAGGCTCATCCCCAACATGACTTGCAAAGGTTGATGATGATTGGATAGAACTGGCCTTCTTCTTTGTCCTCCTCTTTCTCTTCTTTTTAGATCTCTTATTACAAGAGGTAGGAGAGAAAGGAATACTAGATTTCTCTTTGAAAGAAGATGAAAAACCCGTTTGATGCCCTTGAAATAAAGCATTCATTTGAGAAGCTTCAAGAACATCTGGAATATTCAGAGTGGACCACAACTAAACTAGCAATCCAACATTCAATCCAAGAATATTCAAAGTGGCCATCAAGGGGTCACCGATGTTTCCAAAGAAAGGAAAAGCATAGGGATCCCCTTTTAGGAGGGTACCTTGGTTGGTTTCCACAGGAATATTGGCCATATCTAGCTTATTCGTAGATCCTTCCCTGACGGGAATGTACAAATGACTTTCCAAGGAAGATAGATGCATAAACAAAACCTTTTCCCTTGAGGAGGAAACTCCACAACTTTTGAAAGAAAGATCAAAATCCTTTCAAGATCGACAGAGTGGTAAGTCAGTCACTCAGAATCTAAAGTCCAAAAGTGATGACAAAAATACCTAAAGCCAACTATATACAAAGAGCAAAGAGAACTCAACTATAAAATCCCTAAAGATACAACCAATCAAGCAAATTCCAAGTATTTCCACTCTGGGTGATGAGGACCGGACACCAAAATACAAGAAAGTGAAGTAAGGAACCTTTCGAAGATAGTTTGGGACAATAATGGCACAAGCCTACCAATAAAGATATCAGAAGAAGTTACACTGACCTCCAGACACAACCTTTGATGGGGAAAGCACCTAAGCTTCGCAAGGGTAACCTCTAGAAGTACTACTGAACGTGATACAACATCAGCCTTAGGTGCCACCAGATTCCCCTCCGCAACCACCTATGTGATCCCTAGGATAGGCAACTATGGCCACCAACTTGTATCAGAAGTCGGGCAGAACAGTCGTGAGGTGGGATCTGACAAGTAAGAGAGGGAGTATCTCTTGTCCTTATCTTCACTCTCCCTTGTGCTTACTCCCATTTATATAGCTTTCCCGGTCTCCCTAAAGTTATTGGATTTTGCTCATTAATCAAACTTTTATGTTTTGTAATTTAGAGCGGCCTTGGAGATTTAACTCTCCTCTCACCTAATCCAAGGCCCTAATAAACCTAAACTTGTTGGCGTACTCTGATGACTATACAAAAGTTCTAGTTTATTTTAATTAAGCGCTTGATTTTAATGGTTGTTCCGTTAAGTCAAGGGCATAGATGGAAGTGAAACCAATGATGTTTGTATGATGCAAAAGAAATCAATGAAAAACTAGCTACATGAATGCAATCATTTGTTCTTCGATGAAAAGATATCTCTATGTGGGTTCTACAAAACTTCTATAAAGCAAAATACTTTTTCTTTTCTTTTCTTGAAACACACTTCACACATGCAAAAACTAAAAAGACTACAAATGCTTTAACAATGCAAACTACCCTAATACAAGGTATAATGAAGATGCAAGATCCTAAATCACTCTAAAAAAACGAAAGCAATTGTTTATAACTATTAATGAGCCAACTTAAGTATTGAAGAGGATACAAACTTTGAATACAAAATTCTCCCCAAACAAGAAGGAAAAATCGCAAAATATCACAATTCACTTTCAAAAATCAAAAGAAACCAAAATCAAACTTGGGAAAAGAAAACAAAAATAATGTTTTTTGAGATCTTTTATTTTCAAGAAACAACCAAAACAATTTTTTGAAATCACTCTCAATGTCACTAAAACTCAAAGATCAAAGAAGGGCATAAGGATTCCTTGCAAGTTACAAACTTGAAAATGAATGAAAACTTGAGTAGAAAGGCTTCAACTTGTACTAAACGACCCAAACAGTAGCAAAGAGATTGACAAACTGACCAAGAAGCCAGGAAAGAAATACGTTCAAACTCATCAAAAAGACTTTCAAAAAGAAAGAAAAGCTATAAGGCCACAAAATGATGGAAAGAAAAGCAAGTAGATCAAAAACCAGGCTTCACACTAAGATTGAAAATAATCACCTGTTCTAGAGGACCAAAACAATCAAGAACTTCTGAACGAAGCCTTGTGTGCCAAAACACTAATTACAAACTTTTTCAAAAAGCAAACCTAGGCCAAATATTTTTAGTGAGGAAGAGACTTTGAAACAGTGAGCTTGTAGAATAATGAAATTCTTCAAACAGAAATTGACCACTCAGAGACTAAGTAGACTAGGCAACAAATCTTTATGGGCAGAGAAATTTGAAAAACAAAGAAAAAAATGGTATACGCGACTGTGTTCAAGCATAGAGGCATATACACGTGCTTCTGATAAAGGAAACTTGCATATACGCAAGTTCACTTCACAGAAACAAGCGTGTGTACACTACTGTAAACAGAGTAAAAGGCGTATACAAAGCTTTGCAAGAAAAGTAAAAACAAATCCATATCAAAAAGATCAGACTTAAGGTCTGACACTCTAGTAGACCAAATAAGATTGTAATAGAAATAAAACCAAAGATTGAGCCATGATTGACACTGAACAACCCAAACTAGGAATAACAATATTGTTATCCCCAGTGGAGTCACCAATTCTATTATGAGAATAAGTACCCTAGGGCTTTGGGTTAGAACCCCAATAGAGCAGAAGAAAATTACAACAAGAAACACTCATACAACTCAAGAAAAATGCTCATATAAACAAACTATGTAAGAATGATTGTACCCATATTTCCTTCGTTCGAGTAGGTCCCACAGGGTTTAGACCCTCTAAAACTCTCGATGCTCTTCAGACCTGAAAATCATTCAATTGGCACATACATAGCAGTATAGAAGTAAAGCATATTCATGAAATTTGACTTTATATCATACAGAGAAATGATTGATCATACATCAAAACAACATTCATACATGAATTACAACATAATTTGATGCATAAACAAAGTTAATTTCGGAAACAAGACAACATTTCTTTTATTGCAGTAAGCTATAAATAACATGGAGAGAATTCACCTGACTCTTCTTCTTCCGGCTTCAAGTGGAACCATCCTTCGAATTCATCCTATCCCAGCCTTCAACAATATTCTTCCATAACCAACACCATGATATCTCAAGCAAGAGGGAGAATATCTATAACCAAGGAAACAAGGGTTTCCTACAGCTTGGGGAAGTGCATGAGGCATAGGGATTCATCAAACCCAGTCAGGGATAATCTCAGTATAATAACTCTATCTCTTCTCCTCCTTTAGGCCTTCCCATATAAGTCTATTTATACTTCTCCTAATTAGTTTTTTAGTTGGGAAACAGTTGGGAAACAATTGGGCCATGGGCCATAGGAGGTAATCAACAGGTTAAACCCGTGAACTCCACCCATAATTAAGGAAATTTAATTTTTTAAGTGTTTTAACACATATACATGGGTTGGGTATTGACTAACCCACGTGTACACGCTTTTATCTCAGGGAAAAGTAGCATACAAGGAATAAAACATTGTTTTTAATATATTTGGACCAAGTTTGGAAGGGAGGGGTTGCCCTAGGCCATAAACCAAACATCACAAGTACCAATGGTGATAAATGGTGCTATAACAATTGGAGATACCCCCATATATGTTGGTGGTATCTAGCACCATCAATAGAGCTAAAGCTTGATGTAAATCTTTTAAATATAAATATTAATAAGTGTTCAGTGGTTTTTGTCCCGGAGGGGTTTCCACCTAAAAACTTGTGTCTATTGTCTATATTATTCTGTATTGTTGAATGTTTTTATGAATGTTTGTGATTACCTAATGCTAATAACAATTAATTGTTTGTGAAGTTAAAAATATACTAATTGATAAGAAATATTGATTCACCCCCCTTTTAGTATTTCCAACAACAACAGACTCGAGCTAAACCCCTTAAACACAAAATTGTCCCCTTGAAGCCAAAATGACTCTAATATAAAATGTAGGTTTCAACCCTATACAATTAATTTTTGCAAATAGATTCCTAATTAAAACAGAAAAATATGCAATGGAACACACACATTAACACAAATATTTCATCCTCGAAATCCAAAACCAAGAAAACCAACAATATTTTTCAATATATATTCTTGTATATAGTATTAAAATACAATAAATATCCCACGACAACCATGAACCACCAATTCATTTTCCCTAGATTATAATATAGATGTAGTTCCTTGACCATAGATGCAAACCCACCATGCACCAGAAAACCATTTTTAGCATAAAAAAATGTGTGAAAAACCATAAAAAAAAAACAAACACAAAAAGTCATTCAAAAACCATTTGGGGGCACTACACTCAACACAACATACAACACATGTGGTTAGTCGTGCAAAGAATATAAGGAATACCTAACACTTACCAATTGTGTTTATAATCTTGAAGTACTATAATCAGGTGTGCCCTATTATTTGAATTCCATGTTCTCTTAACGCCAACTTGTCAACTATTTTCTCACTAGTAGTGTGTATACTCTTTAATATTTTTCTTTCTAACAACTAATGTGAGGCAAAGAATATATTAAGGGCCTCTGGGCTATTCTTGATTACTCAAAGCCTCTAGTTTCATATATTCCTTTGTGGAATATTCTCCCTATTGTTATTAGTTTAATTGCATTTTATTTCAGCCTTTTTACCGATTGGTTCTATGACATACAAGAGCTCTTAACAATGGGATATTTCATTCTGAAAGGGAATTGAGAGGATCTAATTCAGGTTCATTTTTTATGGCATTGATGGAATATTCTCATTGCCATTGAGTCTTTTGAGCATTGTACTACCTTGCCTCTCATTCCTAGATTTGTATCGTCCTCATTATGTTTCTACACTTGCATTTATTAATTTATATTATATTAGGTAAAGAATATTAAAAGAAATCATTAGCTTGCATATAACAATCAAGCCATAACCAAAGGATTTACTATTTCAATAAAATTAAATTAAATTAAATTAATAAAAATTAATTGGACTCTTTAACCAAATAAGCTCATGAAATTAACAAGGGCTATCATTCGTGTGAACATCTACCAATTTTTTCCAGGTCCTCTAAGTTAAGGGGCCTATATTGTAACTTTTACTCATGGTTGCAAGAAAAATTTAGGATGGCTTACTTTGTTTTATTAGGCCTTGAATATTATTACATTACCTAAGTGCAATTGGATATATTTCATATTAAGTTATGATGGTTTTTCTTTCTAAGTAATAGTTTTTTTTCTCTTAGCACCCTTTCTTCACTCTACTTCTATTGGGATAAAGGAATATATACCAATGATATTTTTGACATGGTCCATTATCATCTAATTCTGATTTTAACATAGAGGTGATTACTATTAAATTTTTTACTAGCGAAATGCTATAATAATTTCCAACAACAAATAACATTTTCAAACTTTCATTAGCATTAACATTTTCACAGTATTAAGAAGTTATAAGAAATTTGTTCATAAGCATGAAAGATAAGTACTAAAATATAGTAGAAATTGTTAGAAAATCAGAAAGGCGAAAATATTTCCGTATATTGATAATTACTTGTGATTATTTTATCTTTATGTTCTTGTTTTATCTTTTATTTCATCAAGCAATTACCAGAAAAATGACACAAGGAAACAGATCTAATCGAACGGGTAGGGAAAAACCCCTATCTAGGGGAAAATTCATTCAACAATTCTTACTTCAATAGTTTCTCGAGATAATCCAAGACTCTACACTTAGACGTAGACTTCCTCCACACTAAGTTAGCCCTCAATCCTTCTTGCAGATGATAACCCTTTCAAAGAAACTTTGACCTAGTAGCATCAGCAGCAACTTCGACCCAGTAGCAATAGAAGTAGCAGCTTCGACCAGACTTAGAAAAATTCGATCTCCCTTGATACACCTCATAACAGAGTGAGAATTGTTCCGAAATTTCTATCTTGAGATCTTCTATCTTCCTCTAGAAACTTGCACTTCTTTCCAACTTTTCTTCTAGCCCTTTCTCAAATTCACACTTCACATCTTCCAGCTTCAGGATATCAAACTATGTGAGATAGAATAAGATGCTCCAAATGAATTCAAACTACCTTGTATATATAACCTTCCAAGGAGGTTGAATTATCTATGTTGAGGCCAACTTGGTGTGGAGAAGACTAAATTATTTTTTGACTAAAAAATAACTCTTTTTACATGATTCAAAAGCCCAAGAAGGGTCTATGTTAATGTACAATGACTCTAATGACTTAGAATAAATCTTAGAAGTCCTTAATGGGGACTTTGACCTAAAACATGGTGACCCAAGCATAAAACCCATGCTTTAATAAGTCATAATAATAATAATAATATTTTATTCATTATTTTGATAAGTACATCTCAAATGCATTTATGAAGACCGAACCTGGTTACAAATTTCAACACTCCATCTTAACTAGGGATGTATTCATCAGTAAAAGTACAAGGAATATGTTAGAACACATGAAACATAAATAATTTTAGGCACCACAATGCCATGGACTAGATTTTGGACCAGGGCAATCTATACAAGCTACTCCAACAGTTTAGGCACCGCAATGCCATCGACTAGATTCCTGATCAGGGAAATCTATCCAGGTGGGACTAAGATGGACTAAATTTTTAAGCCTATCTAAGTACCATCAGGATTACTTACTAACCATCAACCCAGGGATCTAAGTGTGCATCTGAGATTAGAGCTCCATGACCAACTCCACCCTCCCTATTTCGGGAACTAGACATCAACATAAATTTCTGGCCATATTTCCTTCCAGGGAATGTCTTACACACAAAGCCTCAACTTCCCGATTATTCCATTCAGTAATGAATCCTCCCTTATTAAAACAATCAGAAACAAATCTCTCCCGATCAAACTGATCGATAACCTTAAGTATGAAGAACATGCTATCAAACCTTCGAGATATTTTACCTGTACAAACACAACCCCAATTAGTAACAAATTTTCAATTTTACATAAATAGATATAAATGTCTGGGATCTTCCAAACAACTTTACGTTGATTCTCAAATTTCCATAGTGGGACTTAGAACTTTCCAAATTAATCTTGACAGAAGACTCCTCAACCAAACATCTTCCTTTCCTATTTCTCACATAGCAACATATTCCACAAATCAATCCAGATTTTCTTATCTCAGTAGCCCTTCAAAATACATTCTCCAATTTCTTCCATCAAGGTGTTAATCATGACTATTAAATGACCTCCCTCTCAACTAGGGAGATTCCTTTTATCCATGCTCCCTCTTAACTTAGGGATATTTCCTTTCATCCAAGTTCCTGCTTAACTTAGGGGCCTCAACTTATTTTATCTGACATCAGAGAATATTTCATGGCTTCCATCCTTTTTGTCAAAGTCGTCATGACCATCATCATTCACATAATGCTTATCATATCAACATACTTTACGAACATCTTCACCATCTTGAATATTATGTACCTGCACAACTTAGATAACATGTACAACAAAATATATAGAAGCATGAAGTTAACTATATCAAAATCTTGGAATAATTCAACTTTAGACATCAAAATACTCAAACTTAGTTACAAATAAGAGACACATACACTTCAACTTCTTGTTAGGTTTTGTCATAAACCGTAGACTAGTTCACCAAGACTTTGAGAATTTCATAACAACTTTCATTACATCTAGGGTTTCAATGTTTCTCCCAGATGTATGACATACCTAATTACGTCATATTGCAAACCCTAGAAACAATTCAAACAAATATATATTAACAACTTTCAAAATTCATATGTTACACTTCCTACTAGGATTTCATACAAACCCTATATTTCATGAGATTCAAAAATCAAAACCAATCACAGGTTAATCAACAACATGACTAGCTTCCACTAGGATTTGTTGTAAACCCTAGATTTCACTTATTCCCCGAATCATAACTCTAATTCAGATTTCAAAAATATTATACAAATCTCAAATTATCACATTGTCATCATATATTAGATATTTTGATTTCTGCTAATGTTTAATTACAAAACCCTAGAATTCACAAATACTATCATCCTAGAGAATCAAACTTCGACTATGTCTTAGTTCCAAACCCTGGGACTCATGACCATCAACAATTAGGTCAACTCATATATCCAGTATTCCATCATCATGAACAAACATATCTTAACATGTGTTAGTCAAACCCAACTACACAAATATCAATAATATTTAGACATATAACAAACTTGACCAGACTAGGGTTTGATCGAACAAACATACACATGCCAAGGATTTCATTTCTAAGACATTATCAGAGTCTTGCTTATACACCCTACCAAGCCCTAATGATCTAGGATTTCAAAACATAGAGAACCCTAAATTACCAATACTTCAAAGGTTCGGGATTTCGAACATTATCTCTCAACCCTAACAAGTCAAGTTTTCCATAATCATACCAAAATCCCAAACATTACATCATCAAAGCATCAGACATTTTCTCTATACTTCAAGAATAACCCTAAGAGGCTATGGTTTCACACATAATAATCGACATATCTTTAAGTTAGGGTTTTCACAACAAACCATTCTAGGGTTCCACAAAAATAATCAAATATATGAGGAGGGTATATTTATCTAATGATGAATCACCCAATTAAGAATCATTAAGATTCAAGAAAGCTAGAAAGGAAGATGTTAGTAGTAGTTAATCAAGAATGAATATGAAGATAGAAAAAAAAAAATTATAGTTCAAAATATACCTCTTGTTTCTTAACAAACCTTGCAATTCTAATGCTTTGTTTGTGATGCCTTCTTTCTTAAGTCTTCAACATGTTTTTCCTAAACAAGGAAAATAAGAGTAGAAATGTGATTATTATTTAATGCAAACAAAACTAGATAAGTAAGGAAAACTAAAAATGAAAATGGTAATAGGATACTTATCTTTGGAGGTTTGGTGAGGGATACCTATAACCTTCAAAACAAAATTAAGAAAAAAAATTCCAAAATGTATTAAACCTAAAAATACTAAAGATCAAAAAATAAAGTAACTGAAGCTTAGATCAGAGGACTTGTTAGTGTTTTGACGGGCTAGAATTCACCTCTAACAGCAAACAAATCTCCCCGGTGCAAAATCCCAACTAGAATCCACACTTCTTGATTTAGGGATCTTGTCTAGTATGTAGGCTTGGCTTTCATATGGGTGTTTAAGACGTGCTTCAAACAAAAAATGAAATACCAACTAGGAAAAATGCATAAACTTCAACAAACACAAGAGAGTAACCAATGAATGTTCCATAACATGAATACCATAAATAAAAATATTAGAACTTCAAAACATGAATCTTAAGTAAATCATTGTTAGCAAAACTTCAAATAAGATCACGCATATCTAAATAATACATTTAACAACTATGAAAAAGTTGAATATGGCTAATAATTAACAAACACAAGTGATTGCACAACCTAAAATAAAATCATGCCAATATAAATAAACCAGTTCATCAATATAAGCATAGAGTTAACATATCATATACCATCCATGTGTTTCAAACAATATTCATAGCACAAGAAGATACACGAGGAGACTCCACATCAAAATCTCATTGGAGCCTTCAATTCATCGAGCTAATAATATTCATGGCATCGCAATATAATGTATTCATCCAATTAAATAGTGGAAAACAACTATTACTCCTTGCATTTATTAGAAGAGCACAAGTTCTCAAAACAATATGTACCAAAATGAGTCTCAAGCTAAAACTCCATTACAATATGCCATGAGGGTGTATTTATAGAAAAGAGGGTGACATTTGGTCTACCCTTGACCCTTGGACTCCCTCATGACCTTTAGACTACCTCATGACTTTTAGACTTCCTTATGACTCTTCATATCCCTACTTTGTTCTACTCTATTCTATCTTGTTATTCCTAACAAAATAAGAAAATTATATCCTATAAACTTAACAATATACAATTTTGTAACATTTAAATGTAGCTACTCCATGATGTGATTGTGCTAGAGCTTATATTCAATAACTATGGGGGCTATATTCAATTTTTCCTCGTCATTCTTGTGTAAACATTCGGGTGTCCGGGATGAGAGTGCTTCTTTTTACATTAACTTGATTGGCTAAGGTAATTAGCTTTGTGAACATTCTCACTGGTTCCACCACTTATCACATGGTGTTCTCCTTTGTAACATGCACACTGTCTCAGTCAGCAACTTGCCTGTAGGTGTCAACAAATGTGTGAACCTCCTGTGATATTTCCTCTTTCTTCCTCACTTGTCCAACTTCCCCAATAGAAGGAACCCCATGGTTCTCGATCACTAAATCCAAACCACTCAAAAGATGCAAGTAGGAAGCTATAACTTTATCCACATCTCTAACTAGTTTGTCTTGTGATTAGATCCTAATGTGAAGCTGGACTTTTTCATTTTATGTGGGGATCAAACCTTTCTTTGGGAGTATCTCCGGTGCATCTAGATACTTGGTAGTCCACTCATGAATGTTATCCAAAGTTGTGATGGCCTCCTTTAGCATGGAATACCTTTCTTTTGTGTTAGTTTCTATGGCTAGAATGGGCAGTATGATGAATTTTCGACATCTCATCATAAACCATTGACATGGCTCCCCTAAGGGTTTCAACTTCATCCTTGATCATGACCCGTAACTCCTTCATTCTTGAGTGAATCAAGCGGAGTGTTGTGTCTTCTTCTTCCATCTTCCTTTTATCTTCTTCTACTTTCGCAACCCTCTACTCTGATGAATAGATATTGTTTTGGAGTTATGTGATTTTCTTTCTCATTCTTCCAACATTTAGCTCAATCGCGGTCACAAAAGTAGTCCCGACCGAGGTGATCATATAAGGATTACTTGTTGTATCTAAGACAATTTCCTTCTCTGTGGTATAGATAAATGTTTTGTAGGGTTCCTAGCATAACACTTTCTTCTTTCCTACATGATCTTGAAACTAACCTAATCAAAAGTGAGTTTGGTCAAGTCTACCACTTCATCTTCAGCCTCATCAGGAATTCCTAGTTCCTTGAGAGGAAGATTTCCTCCAGTGATGGGAGTGGATGGGGAAACATCTAGCGGAGGTAGATCAACTTGCTCACTAGATTTTTGATGTTGTTTGGATTCTTGTTGATCTTTCTTGTTTGCCTCTTATTGTTTCTTCTATAATTCCTCTTGTTCCTTTGCCTTCCTCCTTTGTTCCTCTTCTAGTTTCTTCTTTTCTTGTTCATCCTGATCCTATTTATTTTTGAGATCTTCGGCTTGTCTGCATATCTCGTCTTGCTCTTTTTTTCTCGTTCTAGTCTCTTTCTCTCTTCTTCTTATTGGGTTGTCTGATCCTCTTGCTTTTTCATTTATTCCTCTTCTTGTTGTTTCTTCATGCTTTCTTCCTCAAGTTGTTCCTTCTCGAGTTGGTTTTCAAGTTTTTGGTCACCCAAAGCCTGCAACCGTTTGAGTTCTTTTTCTATTTTTATTTTGAGCTCTTACTTTGTTCTTGCAAAGGTCTCATTTCTCTACTCTAATGTCTCATCATCTTCCCCTTCATCTTGGTCGCTCGGGGAATCTTATGCCTCCTTACCCTTGTGTTTCATGAGTTTCCCTATTTCCTTTTGCTTCTATTTCTTCTTCTTTAGAGAAGTTGATCTCTCTTGTAGGCTCAAATTTTCCTAGAAATGTTCGGGTTGATCACCATCTCTTTCTTGTTTTTCACTAGGGTTGAATTCTCTAGTGGCATTGTACCAATTCCCGATTCTGTCTTCGTGAATATGATTGGAATGTGGGTATGACCAGTTGAAGTTGGATTTCTTGCAATGATATGCCACTACTCTTTCGGGGTCATAAGTGCAGTGGTTTAGAGTCACGAAATGATACCCCTTTATATCTTCGCCTTTCGCCCCCAATTCCTTGAAATTTTCAACTATGTAAGATCAGATAATAAGAGGGAATGTGGGCCATGGCTTCTTATTCCCTTTTCTTAGTGTCTTGGAAAAACCTTGTGTCATCTAATAGCATACATCCTACATCATCACTCTATATGTGGCTAATCGAGGAAGTGTGTGAGGGGACTTATTAGAACCAAAAACCCTAATGAATATCCGCTCCCGAATTGGGAACCAATGTGCCACCTTGGTGATAGACTCCATGGTTCTTTTCAACATGTAAGGGGGCTCTTCCCCTAAAATAACCGGATATAACAAGGCGATGAATGATTCAGAGATGGATTCGAGCGTGCCCTTATAGCCAAGGTTCCAGAAGACCTTCTAATGTTGATCAATGAGTTCTACTGTAGTTGTGGTCCAGTTGTAGCTCCAGTGATCAAAATTCCATCTTGCACAAACAACATCCAGTAGGTATGAGGCCATATAAAACTCTGACGGATGGTCTACCTTAGGATGTTTAGTCACAACTATATTCATCCTTAGTGTTGAAGCTAGGACACTGCCCCAGTTGAAAATTGTACCCCTAGTGGTGACCACGTACATGATAGGGACCCACGTTCCATGGAAAACATCAATGTCGGCTCTACCGTAAAAATAGTTCATCATAGCGGAAATAAGTTGATAAAACGTTTTTAGACCATCCGTCTGATATATTTGGTCACTCCTAACTTAGAACTTGGATGGGTCTTGTGACCACTCCCTCATAATGTTCTTGGTTGGAGTTTCAAAATCTGAGATCCATTGGGTGTTAAATGCTTCCTCTGTTTTTGGAAACATGTAATAAGCAGCGATATTTGCAGAGGAGATGGTTGTGAACATTGCACCTATTTGATGCCTTACTATCCACCAATCTGTATCACTATTATTTATGATCCAATCAATGGTTTCATCACATAGAAAGATTGGGGGATGTAAGGCCACCTTTTGGAGCCTTGACCTCTTGACATTGATATATACTTGGAAATCCTCATGGTTTCAGGGATGTCTTGTCTAGAGAATCCTACGTAGATATCGAACCAGGAGAGCTAGATGTTTTTTTTTATGTTGCATGTGGTGTCCCCATATATGGGGGGTGGTGGAGCGTGGTGAATCTCCTGTACACTACTTTCTAAGATTTTGTGGGATGGCTTCACTACTGGAGGTGTCATCTCATCAGCGAAGGAAGAAATCAAGATGCACTCAATATCAATGTCACCTGGCAAGTCAAACAAACAATCCCACGATGAGAGAGACGGCATGAATAATAACTCCTAAGATCAAACACAAATTGTAGTTTCCATATTTCTTAGAAAAACCCCAGGACAAGATGTCATTAGCAGGTCATACAGTCACAGGGATCAAGGGGGGTTATAGAGATCACGAAGATGACTGCGTGACTTGGGCAACTGGTAGGCTATGTCATAGATAAAGCTAGGTCACAGAGGTCACGAATCACATAGTCGCATAGGTCACTATTAATGATAGGTCATATGGGTCGCATAGTCATAAGGGTTGTGAGGTCGCATCCTTCTTCCTATTGCGACTTTTATTCATGAGACCTGCTTCTCAGAGCAGCTCAACAAGGGGAATGAGGCTGAAAATGGTTTCTCGGGGACTCCCTGGATTAGATGACTTGGTATCCGGGGTGGTGCAAGCTAGTTTGGGAAGAATAAAGACAGAGTGACTGTCCAAAGGTGCTCCTGAGAGAAAACTAAGGCAGCCAAGGATTTTTTGGTAAAGAATGGTCCATTACTTAGATAAAAACCCCCTTGATTTGGAATATGCAAGGTCAGGGAAGAAGAAAATGCCAAATGGAAAGAGGCAATGATTGACAAGGAAGAGGAAAAGTCACCTACCTGGTGGGATCACACACCCATTCAAGTCACTGAACCTCCTCGTCCCTTGTTGGACCAAAATGACTTGTCTAAATGACCAGCGAGTTCAACTTATTTATAGAATTTAGTCGCACCTGTGGGGTCGCGTAGGTCACAAGTCACACTGGGGTGATATTTCCTGACCTTTTCACCTCGCAACCTATGCGATCTTACGGCCCTAGGAGGTCGTAGAGTCATGAGGTCGCACAAGTCGCAAGCTGCTTGTATCGATAAGGTTGTGACCTTATGACCTTGCGACCTAGTGAGGTCAAAAAATCACAAAGTCGCATGGGGGAATAGGTCACAAAATAATCCCATGTGGCCTAGAAACTTAACTTAGTCACAAACTGAAGTAAGTTTCATGGTTGCAACTTTTAGGCTCATGAGAGTCAATTCGATGTGACCTGCGACTTAGGTAAGAAACAATCCCTTGGGGTCTTCAAGAGTTAGGCTTGTAATGAGATTAAAAGGGTTTTGATTGGCTGAAGAGGTTTCAGGAATAGGAAACAGTCACGGAGATGGTACAAGGGCTCCAAAATTTTGAAGGGTTGGGAATTTTGGAGGGTCGTTGTAGTAGCTACAAAAATTGGTGATTCGCTAGTAGAACCTCAATACCTCTACATGATCCTAGCCTTAGGTAAAGTAGATCTTAATGAGTTATTTCTTTAAGATTGCAGGACCCACTAATGTCTCTAGGTCTTCCCTTGGTATTGATCAGCAATCTCTAGCTACTAAGACTTGGCTTGTTGTCACACACAGAGTAAAGACCATTCTTGTTTGCTCGATGTGGAGGAGTCGAATAATGATATGAGCTTTAAGGATTTTTGGTAAGGTAGTTACATATCTCTAGTGTTTCTTTGCTCCTAGTGAGCTTGAACACTACCTTGGCAGAGCCACTACCTAGAAATCGCAAATGTTTCTCCACTACCAATGAGCTTGGATAGTACCCCGATAGAGTCGTCGCATTACCTCTCTACATAGGAAGCCTTTCTCAGTTTTTTTTTCCCTTATTAATTTAATTCATGTTCTCATTGGAACTTATTCACATGTTCTTATTTTCACTTATTCGTATGGAATTTATTAGCCTAGGTGGATGAGGGATCCTGACATATTTTACTTGCAAGAGAGGTTGTTTCTTGTTTTTCAGAGACTTTATTATTTTCCAAAAATATGTATTCTCATTAAATATTCCCCCCCCCCCCTCTTTTGAGCCAACCGAATAAACCTATTCATTCAAGACTTACAGCCAAGTCAGTAGCTAGGACTAACTGTTGAAGGATAGGGTATCGCAGATGACATCGAGTTCCCCACTACAGTGAAATTCAACACTCTACCTTGATCGCAACTTCAAGCCTGGTCAAGTGCAGGCACAAAAAGAAACATAGCTCATCCATCCATGTAGAGGCTACCTCAACCTCATGGTGTTAAACTAGAGTGACATTCTAGAATCTTTATTCAAGGCAAAACATTATTAAAGGAAGTCAAAACAAAAGCCATAAAGAAGGCGAAATGGTAAAGGAAATAGGAAAGCTAATAAAAAGGGAAATAACAAGAAAGAAAATACAGTACATGGGTTGATAAGTAGTTGTGAAGGCTGCTAAGTGAAATAAAACTTGAGTTCTTCGCCATTGGCAGAAAGGGGTTCAACCCTCCCTCCTAAAATCTGTAGCATGTAGGTGTGCTAGCCAAACTTTTCATTTACCTGGAAAGGACCATTCCATAAGGCTTGGAATTTTGTGTGTTTTCCTTTGACCTCATGGTCCTTGTCCCATTTGAGGACTAGGTTACCCACATTTAACTCATTGTTCCCTGCGGATTTCTTATCAAACCATCTCTTGATTTGGCTTTGGTGAACAACAAACTTTTCCCTAGCCTTTTGTCTCTCTTTTTCCAGCTTAAGGAGGTTGTTGATTTGGTTTTTCACAATAGGGCAAGGGGTGCCTTGCAACTCTTGCGACAATTGGAGAGAGGGAAGGTATAGGTTGGGTGGTAACATGGCTTCTTTCCCATAGACCAAAAAATAAGGTGATGTCTTGAGAGGGTTTTGGAGTAACCCAATCGGCCCACAAGGCATCTTTTAGGGCATTGTGATAATTTCTTTAGTGTGACACTAAGTTATTTTTGATGATGTGGATTAGGTTATTTTTGGTGGATTATACTAGGCCATTTCCTTGCGGGTAGTATTTAGCCAAATGTTTTAAAACAATGTTATTTTTCAAATCAAAATCATATAACTTTAAAGACGAGAAATAATTATCATTATAAAAAATAAGGGAGGTTAGAATGTTAAACTTGGCCACGATGTACTGATTGACAAAATATATTACCTCTTTGTCGTTGATTTGTCGTAATGGAATTGCTTCCACCCACCTTGTGTAATAGTCTATGGTTGTGAGTATATACCTATGATGCTTTGATGAGTGTGGCATGATTTCCCTGATGAAATCCAGTCCCTCTTGTTGAAAAGGTTCTTCTACTACTATAGGCTGGAGAGGAGCATTCGATCAAGGTTGTCTTCCCACATGTTTTTGATAAATGGGGAATTTCCAATCATAAGTATGTGCATCTTTGAAAAGAGTGGGTTGGTATAATATTTCCCTCATGATCTTATTTGCAGTGATGTCACTGGCATAATGGACTCCTCTTGGCCCATCATGTAGCTCCTTTAGCACCTGCTGAGCTTTGTCATATTCCAAACACTTGAGTAACAAGACATGTTGGTGCTTACGAAACATATTACCTTGTATTAGTTGGTAGGATGAAGCTTTGAGTCTCACTACCCTTTTTTGTTTTGCAAACAAGGTAGGAGGTAAAGTCCCTTTCCCTAAATACTTCTTCAGGTCGAAATACCATGGTGAAGAGTCATAAGTGGCGGTGAGTTCATTTTGGTACATCTCGATCTCATAATCTCAGCCTTGTGATTCTTCTTTTTGCTGTTCTACAACTTCAGCGATTAGTTTTCATAGCTCGTGCCCTTTAACTGTGTGATTGAGCTCGAAATCCATGTCATCTTCTTGGATGAAGGTCATCTAGTTGGCCCTCCTCTCACCCAACTCTTGTTGAACGAGCAGTGACCTAATAGCAGGATGGGGAACAAACATCATGACACGGTTCTTGAGAATGTAGGTGATCCAGGTGGATATTGGTGGCCACCTGCCAGGTCCATCTGGACCCCCATCATTGTTTCTCTCAGCATTTTCAGTTTCCTTAATTGTAGCACAACTTACTATTTTTAGCAGTTTTTCGGGTCCTAAACTTTCGGAGCCATTTTTTGGCCATAAATGACGTTTTTTGGGAAATCTGGGGGCAACTTGGGTCCATGGACCGATGTTGCCCTTCCCAAAGTGGTCATTCTCAGATAGATCTTTCTAACAAGCTATCGTACGTGTCAAACGGATATCATATGCCAAAGTTACAACCCCGGGAAATTGATGTACCAATTTACCCAAACGGGGCCCACAATTTGGCGTTTCATCTTCTAGGGTTAGGTTTTGGGATGTGAATGTTTTTTCATTGTTTCTCAACAATAAATAGGCCTCCGAGCCTCATTGTAACACAGTTCAGAGGCATGTAGTCACCACATCTCTTCTCAAAGATAAGCTACCATCGCCCTAGCTAGTTTATTTCCATTTCTGGTTGTAAGCATATTTCGGTATTTTCCATTAATGAAATGAAGCATTATTTCCGCTGCATCTTTGTGTATATGGTTATCTCTATATTTTGTTGCGTTCCTATTTAAATCCGGATCAGTAGGGTCCAAAATGTTTCACCGCTTTATATATTGCATACTCCTTATTATCTATGCCTGGTTAGTTGTGTTCTATGCCATGAAGTCCTCTGCTCATAACAGAAATAGGCCACTCATCATTGTTACTATCCTTATGTGTAATCACGACAACTAAGGATCAATTTGAGACAAAAATGTATAGGATGAAGTCCTTGCTGAAGTCGAGGTTGTAGAGGGAAGGGGCTTCAGCAATAGATCTCTTGATACGATTGAATTCTTCCTTCTCTTCTTAGTTCCATTTGAAAATTGAGTCCTTCTTTATCATATTCTTTAAGGGCTTGACAACCTGGGAAAAATCTGAGATAAACCTGCGAAGAAATTTGATTTTGTCTATGAAGGATTGCATACCTTTTTTACAACTAGGAAAATGGATTTTCACGATAGCTTTTACATGATCAAGATCGAAAGTGATTCCATCCTTGGTGATGATATTCCCAATAATATTTCCTTCTGATACCACAAATATCCTCTTCTTGGGGTTGAGTGAAATCCCATATTTCTGGCACCACTCAAATATCTGCTTCAGATGATGTAGGTGGTTGGATCTCCTCTTTGAAAAAACCATGACATCATCTAAATAAAATACCACGCTTTGACCCATTAATCCTCTAAAAGTGATGTCCATCACCCTCTAGAATGTTTCTCCAGCATTGATAAGGCCAAAGGGCATACGTCGAAATGCAAACGTTCCCCACTTCATTCTGAAGGTCTTCTTTAAATGGTCTAGTTCAACCACCAACACTTGGTTATACCCATAGAATCCATCGAGCAAGGAAAACATTTCTAGATTGGCTATTGTTTGAATAATCTATTCCATGGAGAGAACTAGGTAGTTTTCCTTATCTGAAGCTCAGTTGATATTTTGGAAGTCGACACAACCAAATTTCACCAATCTTATTTTGTACCAAAACAATGTTTAAATCCCACGTGGAGTGCCTAACTTTGAAAATAATGCGTGCATCCAACAATTTCTTCATCTCCTTTTGAATGAGGGACTCTAATGTGGGATGTACCTTTCTCAATTTCCGTTGAAATGGTTTGACCCCTTCTTTTTAGGAATAACGCGTTGAATGATCCGGGTGTCATATGTATTCAATTCATCATACATCCAGGAAAATGTGTCTTGATACCTCTTGAATAAAATTATGAGGGACTTCCTTTCATCAGGAGAGCACCCAACACCCAAGCTGATGAATTTGGGGTCAATCTCAGTCCCGAGGTTAATTTTCTTGTTTGAGATTGTGTAACTTTGTGTTTTTGTATTCGGTGGGCCTCAAAAATGGTTCTACATATCAAATAATATTTTGAGTGTAACCACGCCTTTTGGAATAGGGTTCCCTTGTGCTCATTTTCTTATTCCTTGTAGGGTCCTTTCATGTTCTTCTTATTCTATTTCCGCATATTTAAACACCTCAGTGTTTGCCATAAAATCGAATATTTTTTTATCATCATTGAAAACATGAAAATTAGTTACATTATTTGGCATAGCAGGTTTATAAAAAATTTCAATTGAAAATCCATCCATCAAATGTGTAAACATGGTTGTAGCATTAGCTAAAGTATCAGCAATTGCATTATTAAACCTAGGAACATAATTAATATTGAAATCTTTAAAAGAATGGATCAAGCACCATACCTCTTGCTATTAATTTTTCACGTGTGGTGACAGACAATGAATTGTGTTTCGTACCTATATTGTAATGATTTCATAATCGTCGATCACCTTCAAACATTCGGCCTTTAGCTCAATAGCTCTCTTAAGCCTGAGGATCAGTGCCTCATACATCGTAATGTTATTAGTGCATTGGAATTCTAACCTACAAGAAATGAAAAATTTGTATTTTTTAGGTCCACGAGGATGTAGCGTGCGTCGAATCCATCATGGGTCTTAGACCCATCATAATATAAAGTCCATATTTCATTACTAGTCATATATATGTTTAGGGTATTTACATCTATAGTACAAGTTTCATCAGCATCAACTAGAGGGCAAGGCAGAAGTTCTAGCTAAATATCTGGTGGATTGGGCGATGGCGAGGCTTGATAACACCCAATATCGGCTTCCAGAAAACACATTCCCAACTCTTCTTGAGAAAAATTAATAGGATCATTCGAGTCGTATGCTTCATGTAGGTTTCACTGTTAAATCTGATCTGATTGTTCTTGCCTTTATAAGGTAGCCACAAGTGGGATCAATCTGTGGTAAAATACCCCTGGAGTTTACTCAACCAGTCCCTACTGAGCAGCGGACCATATGCTTCCGGGATGCCAACCATAGTTATTTCAATGCATTGGTGTACCCTAGAGTCAGAGGATATCATGTTGTTTAACTCACCTATGGCAGGGACTTGAGACCTATCAAATTAGATGATCTTGGCATCTGTCTTCTCAGGTTGAATGTTTAACTTTTTTCACACCAATAAGGGCATGACATTGGTTGATGCACCAAAGTCAAAAAGGCAAGTGTGCACATTGAAGTTGAATATTTTGAAAGTTAAAAGGAACGGGGTAGTCAAACCTCTTGAATTTGCATTCACGGTGTTAACAATAGCTTGGAGGTCGAGTGAGGCCCAGGACAGACTAGGTGAGCTACTTGTTTTTGAAGAATTAGCCTTGCAGTTTGAATATGAGTGAAGGGGATAGGATAGACTTGGTTAAGGTTTTGGATGTCGATGAGTTTCCCTTACCACTTTTTAAAGCATCCTTCAGGCTTTGACTAGACGAACCCTTAGGAGCAGGGGTGGAAGGCTGACTTGAATTGCTAGGAGAAAGGATCCCCCTAAGCAATGCCTTCTTCTTCTCTTCCAGGGTAGAATCTGATATTGGCCCCTTGCTCCTGAGGTTATATGTATTTGGAGGCCTGGGGGGAGTGTCCCCTATATTAGATTCTTGAAGGGATTTGACCTGTACCTCATGGATGAATTCAAAGGTTAGAGTAGTGGAAGCATCATTTTCATCTAGGGGTGTGGTTTCTTCTTTTGGATCGTTAGACTCTTCCTCATCTTATCCCATGGATTGATCCTCTAAGAGTTGGGTCACCATAGCAGTGATTTTGTGGATCCATTGCAAGAAAGTCTTCTTGGAATGAAAGGCTTGGTGAAAAGTGAAAAAAATATCCTTTACCAGCTCTTCCACATTGAAATTTGTATTAAAACCTTGAGATGACTTCGTGGGGGGATTATTGGTCTTTCGAAAGAACGGTTTTCCAATTTAATTCATAAAGATTTCTTGTTGGTCCTAGTTTTAAATTCAGAGACCTCATTCTTTAATTGCTTCAAGAATTTGGCTAACCCCTCGAAATCAAAGGAATCGTTGTCTTTATCACTAGACTTACTATTCAAGGCTTGGGCTTCCTTGTTGGATGGCCTGGACTCCTCTCGAGAGTCATGCTCAAGGGCCCCTATCCTCGACCGCAAGAGCTTCCATAAAATTTTTGACTAAGGTGGCTTTGGCTTCACACTTTGACAAACACAATGATATCCCATGGGAGGGCCCTAGTATAATACTCAACTATAATAGAACCATCAAGAGCAACATCTGTTGGAAGCTTATTTAAGATGGTAGTAAATCATTGGTTAAAATTTTTACCTTTTCCTTTTAATTACACTTCAATGTGCTCAACTCAGGTAGGAACATGGAAAGTGTCTTGTCTTCCAAAAACTTCTCGAGGAATGTTTTCCAAAACTCCTCCCAAGTTCGAATTAATGCCATGAATAGGGAGTGATACCAGGTTGCGCCTTTATTTTCAAAGGTGTGAGGGAAAATCCTACAAGATACATCATCATATTTCACCTTCATCATTTGCAGGGCTAGGTAAAAATTGTTGATATCGTCCTCAGTCGTGGTTCCCTTTTCAGGGTCAAACTTTGGAAGGTGTTTCTCAAGGTGATGCGGCATATTGTGGAGGGGGCCTCAGATACCTAAAGGGGACTAAGTCATCCAAGCTAAATGTTTTGGTTGGCTACCTCTTGGTGATGGAGGAAATACAAGATGATTGGAATTATCCTCAGAAGTACTTCTAGTTCCTGAACACCCATTGGTGTGGGGTGCTTGTCGTCCATTACCTCAGGGAACTCTCAAATGTCCTAAGTCTTAGAAGTTCCTGATATTTCTGAAATTTCCCAGGTTCCTAGGGAACCTGAAAGGCCACTTATTATGGGGAGGATCAATATTGTAAAAATTAATGTAGATTTTGATATTCGCCTCATTTCCTTGCCCCAAGGGCAGCTCAATATTTCCCTTTAGCAGTTGGTTGTTGGCCTGAGTATCCTCCAATGTTGGTTGATTATTTTCATATGTCTCTTCCTACCACAGTTGATTGTTACCCCCTATGATTGTGCTTCTTCAACATTCTCTTTCGAGTATTGGGGGCTTTCCAACTCTTCAATCGAGAGCCTTTCTACAACGTCTGCATAATCATCCAAAATCATCTGAATCATATGTGGTACCGAATTAACCTAGATGCCTTGACGATTATGGTGAGGCTTGGAGGTGAACGGATTAGGTAGGGAGCTAGTTGTTGGGATGCACTTCATACCTCTGGTGAAATAACGGGTAATAGGGTACAAGGCTCTGAACTGATCATATGTGAATTCATAGAGAGGTCATTCCTCCCCTACTGGAGTGCCTTGAGTGGGGGAGGTTGGGAGTCCTCGATCTGGAGATTCTAAAAAGGTGGAACGAAGAGGTGTTTCAGGGGAGTAGGATGTGGTTGATTACTATCTTGATGGGAAGTTTCTATGTGAAGGCATGTGTTGGTGTCCACCATTTGGCCCTCCTTCTAGTGACAGATATGTTGATCGGTTGGAATTCACTACCAACAATAATGCGGTCTCCCTAGTGCAAAATCCCAACTAGACTCTACACTGTTTGATATAGGGATCTCATCTGATATGTAGGCCTGGCTGGCATACGGTGGTTAAGGCTTGATTTGGATGAAACGTGGAATATCAACTAGTCATAATGCATAAACTTCAACGAATACAAGACAGTAACTGGTGAATGTTCCATTAAGGTTGATGACCAGAAAATAATAGCAAACCTTAAAAGTGAAAACCCAGATTCTTCAACTATAAACAAGAAAGTGATTAATATCTCCTCTTATGAGCTGAAGAAGGAAGAAATAGAAGTCCTTAACAAAGGTCTAAATTTCGCCTTGGCCCCTAACAAAATCCCCAATGAAGAAATCATCTGCAACTTAGAAAACGGAATCAAGACGCTTAAGGAAGAAGATAAAGATCTCATTAGACAAGAGTGTGTCGTTATCCTAAGAAAAGCCAAGCCCCCTAGAAGAAACCTAAACCTTGAACAGATAAAAGCCTTAAAAAGTCTTAGGAATAATAAAGACATTGTAATTCTGAAGGCTGACAAAGGAGGCGCCACTATCATTATGAATTATGAAGATTATCTCAGAAAAATGAAAGACCACTTATATAATAGTGGTAGCTACAAGAAATTAGAGAAAAATCCCATTTCCAAAATCACGAACCTGGTAAAAAAAGCCATTAAAGAAACCAATCTGGATGATAAACTAAAAAAGCGATTAACCCCTAATAGTGAAATCACCCCTAGGATCTATGGAGCCCCTAAAATTCATAAAAAAGATGTCCCCTTAAGACCTATAGTCAACATTATAGGATCCCCCACCTATGAGTTAGCTAAGTATGTCGCTAGCATTTTATCCCTGCTAGTGGGCAAAACTAGCTCTTACATTAAATATTCCAATCAATTTGTCAAATATATTAAAAATACTAAGCTAGATCCCGGAGATAAAATCGTTAGTTTTGACATGGTCCAGCTCTTCACCAAAATCCCCCTTGATGAAGCAATTCAGGTAGTTAAAGAAGTAGCAGACCCCCAAACTGCGAAATTAGCTGAAATCTGCCTTCGCTCCACCTTCTTCTCCTTCCAAGGTGAAATATTTTAACAAACTTCAAGTGTTGCTATGGTATCACCTCTTTCACCAATCGTGGCAAACCTTTTTATGGAAAAATTCGAAAAGAAGGCTCTGGATTCATACCCATTAAAACCTAAATCATGGGTTAGGTTTGTAGATGACACCAGTGTCAACTGACCTCATGGGGAGAATGAGCTTAAGAACTTTTTGGACCATCTTAATAGCATGTCTGAAGACATTAAATTTACAATGGAGGTAGAAGAAAATAATTGCATACCATTCTTGGACATTCTCCTCATGAGAAGAAATGATGGTTCTATAGGTCACAAAGTATTTAGAAAGAAAGCCCATATGGATAGCTACCTGCATGCTGATTCTCACCCCCACCCAGCCTAGAAAATGGGGGTACTACAGACCCTCTTCACTAGAGCTTATAGAATTTCTGATATTAACCACACTGAGGAAGAAATTTCTTACCTAAAAAAACATTTGCCAACCTAGGGTACAACAATAAAAGCATATACAAAGCTATTCAAAAGGCCAAATCCGATAACAATATAAACAAGACGAAAGACCCCCCCAACCTCTAATGCCTACCTTCCTTACATTCAAGGAGTCACAGACAAGATAGCTAAAATCCTCAAAAAGAAAAATATAAAAACTGCGTTCAAACCCTGGTCTACCATTAAACAAAGAATGAAATCTGTTAAGGACAGCCAAGAACATCTTCAGCAGAAAGGAGAATATATCAACGACTGCTCTTGTGGGGATCAATATATAGGAGAAACGGGTAGGTCCGTAAGGATTAGGCTCAAAGAGAATAGTGCAGATATTCGTAATGAAAGAACCCGCTCTTCAGCCTTAGCTGAGCATGTAAATAAAACCAATCACCATATATGCCTTGAAGACGCCAAGGTCATTGCCAAAGAAGATCACCATTTCAAGCGGAAGGTTAGAGAAGCTATTGAAATCATAAAGCACCCTTGAAACCTTAATAGGGATGGAGGCTTATAAATTAGTAAAAATTGGAACCCTTTACTCACCCCCCATGAATAATAGCATAGGTTCTCAATAAGAATTGTAGCTAGGTTAAATATGGATCCTAATACCTAGATTGATATTCTAACAAAAATAGCATTCAACTAATCCCCCTATTTATTTTAGCATAAATTCTTGATAAATGAATAATAG
>APFE030995986.1:264981-338352 GCA_000404065.3 Pinus taeda | reverse complement strand
TGTGCCTGAGTTCACAAACATTTTTCACACCCTTCGTACATAGTTAGGTATCAAAGATTTTGAGCTGCATCTGGTACTCAAATACCACGGCTGCCTACACAGATACATCCAGGAAGAGATGGAGTTCTTGAACATCTCCTCACTTAGCACAGCATACCGATACGCTGTCAAAATCGAGCAAAAGTTCAAACAGAAGAAGCGAGACTTTGGATCTACAAATCCAAAGCCCAAAGGACAAAGCCAAGGCGGGGTGACCCAAGACAACCCGTTGAAGCTACAAGAAAAGAACAACACCACGAAACTGAAGAAGGACACAGGAAAATGGTGTGAGTTCCATAAGAGTCCCACTCATAACACAAGTGAGTGTCGGACCAAGCAGCCACTGGTGGCCGAGTTGAAGGCTTCTGAATCAGATGCATGTTCCGACCCTGAACCAGAACCCGACAAGGGGAATGGAAAAGGGAAGTAGATCATTGATGCGGATCCCAGTGTCACTGTTGCCACTGCCAAGATCCAGAAGAATGAGCCCGAAGAACCAGAGGAGGGGGGACGTCTTTTCCACTCACAGATGTGGGTGAAGGGTTCGCCGCTACAATTCATTGTCGACAGTGGCAGCCGAAAGAACCTTATTTCAGCAAAGGTCGTGAAGCGGTTGGGCCTACTGACTACACCACACCTGCAGCCGTACAGTATTTATGTGGCTTCATGAAGGACGAGATCTCAAAGTTCGCCAGCAGTTCCACCTTCCCTACAGCATCAAACCATTCACAGACGAGGTATTGTGTGATGTTACACCTCTGGATGTTTGTGATGTATTATTAGGCCAGCCATACTTTTGGAGGTGACATGCTGTGTATGAGTCAAGGCCTCGCGCTGTCATTATTTCTTTGAGTGATTCATTATACAGGATACCAGAGGTAGCCCCAGCTACTGTCACCTCTTTGATCACTGCTAAGAAAGGCAACAAGCTCATCTCCCAGACCAGGAAATTCATCTCTATGGTTCACTCCCAAAGTAAGGGGAAGATCGTTGCTACATCCATGACCCTCGCAAAGGGTTCCTCCACGCAGCAGCAGCAGCAGAGGATATAGTCATGAAAAAACACAGGAACAAATTCTCCTCACCCACAGGGGTACCACACAAGTTTCAGGTGGGCAACAAAGTCTGGTTACATCGACAGAAAGAACGCCTTACCAGAACCCATCAGAAACTCAAAACACTCCGACAAGGTCCTCACACGAGTACCAAGGCTACGGACAACAATGCTTTGAAGCACATCATTCCTCCATTCCTTCGCCTGCACCAAGTGTTCAATGTGGACCATCGTCGACCATGCTTCCCACCATTACTGGACACATCAGAGATTGTAGGACAAGTTCAACAGATGGAGGAACTCAACGCAATGGGGACCATTGCTTCCTAAGGGGGGAGGAATGATCCAGGTGGATGTTGGTGGCCACCCACCTATCCCATTTGGACCCCCACATCTGTCTCTTTCAGTCTTTTCAGTTTCCGTAATTGTAGCACAATTTACTATTTTTAGCAATTTTTTCGGGTCCTGAACTTCCGGAGCCGTTTTGAGGCCCTAAATGACGTTTTTTGGGAAATCTGGGGGCAACATGGGTCGATGGACCGATGTTACCCTTCCCAAAGATATCATACGCGTCAAACGAAGATCGTATGCCAAAGTTACGACCCCGGGAAATTGATGTACCAATTTACCCAAAACGGGGCCCACAAATTTGGCGTTTCATCTTCTAGGGTTAGGTTTTGGAATGTGAAGGGTTTTCCATTGTTTCTCAACAATAAATAGGCCTTCGAGCCTCATTGTAACATAGTTCGGAATAGTTCAGAGGCATGTAGCCGCCACATCTCTTCTCAGAGATAAGCTACCATCGCCCTAGCTGGTTTATTTCTATTTCTGGTTGTAAGCATATTTCGGTATTTTCCATTAATGAAATGAAGCATTATTTCCGCTGCATCTTTGTGTATATGGTTATCTCTGTATTTTATTATGTTCCTGTTTAAGTCTAGATCATTGAATATATTGTCAATCGAGGAAGTTGTTGAAAGAAGACTAGATTACCTAAAGGTAAATGAGGTATTTATACTTGTATTCGATTCTATAAAGTCATGTTGTATGGTTGCGGGTAACTTGGATCACTGCTCTATTTTTAGAAGCATGATCAAAGTAAAGGAATATCCTCCTATGAAAGAATTTCGAAAGGCAATGAGTCACACTAGATGAAATCAACATAATATGTCCTCATATGAAGTATGAGGTGGTTGACTACAGATGAGGAACTCTGATTAGAATCTCCTAGGAATGAAATGAAAAGTGTGAAGAAAGGAAGGAAGAGATCATGAAATATGCAACCATGTTAAAGGCTATGAAAATCCATAAGACCAATAAGATTTCACTACGAAATCTCCCTGAAAGATATGAAGACTCTGGTGGACCTCTGGAAAAGATGGAGACCTTTGACAATGGATATCTTTGGGAGATATGTCAACGTGTGTGTAGGATGCTGGCACAAACTGGAAGATGTCATGATGAAACACCATCACAAAGGTTATTTTTTAAGTGCTCATTTATTATTTTTGAAAAAGCATCTAGATCAACATATGTAGGGCTACCAAAGGGAAGAACTATGAATGTCTTCCATAAAGAACCTTGTAGAAGGATGCAAGAACCTTCTGGAAAGGAAATCCTAAGATAGCAGAACATGAAGTAATGACAGATGAAGACTCATGGATCACTTTCTGATGAAAGAAATGATGACATGACTAATGAAAGTGATGGATGGTATGTGCCCTATGAAAATTCCCCAAAATATGAAGACTCTACAACAAAGAATAAATTCATGACATCGAATAAAGGATTTATTCAAGCAATTGGTTACCCCATCATCTCCACCTAAGGAGTTGTTGAAGGTCCCTGTTTTGAGAAGGAGCCTAGAATGTTTCTCACTTGGAAGAAAATTGGAAATTACTAAGCCAAGAGGGAGCATAGGTACATTCCTTGCGTAGGAATGAGTAAATTCTTTTAATGGAATAGATATGTCCTCCCTAAATGAGAGGGAGAGATAGACATGTCATTTTGGTCTTCACCCGGGAAGAAAGAATGAGAGGATTGGGTAATCATTTGGCATCCGATAATCTTTGAGGATGAGATAGGGAATCCAATAGAAAAGTAGTTGTGGAGAACCGATATTCTTTGAGGGTTGGGGAGTGTAGTATACCTAGGGGGTATATTATGGGGTTAAGAGGGAGGTACCAAAGGGAATAATATAATAATGTGATGGGCCATAATTAATAAATAAAGTGGTTAACATGCATCATGTAAGGGAGCACATGTATTTAGGAATAGTGTGATACGATCTTACCTGCAAATATACGAAAATAGAAAATATGCCTAGAAATATCAAGATAGATCCAAGAATAGAAATAGAAATTCTTTATTAATATCAAAAACCTTGAGGTAGGGTAACACCACACAATTACTCCTTAAGGAAGGAGATCACTCCACAAGCCATATGCTTGCCAATACAATACCAATACTTGACATCTCTCAATGGGGAGTCTCTAGCCTCTATATAGGCTTCATACATACAATACCATGGATCTCTCAATACCATATATCTAATACAATGGGCTTATCACATTATTCCTAAACACTTTTGGTCCCTTACATGATGTGGGTTAACCACTTTATTTATTAACTATGACCCATAACATTATTACATTATTGCCTTGGGTAGCTCCCTCTGTACCCTATAATATTCCCTCTAGGTATACTACAAGGATTCCAAGATAAGAATATTCCTCATGGGACATATCCTGAGTACCCAAGTAGGGTATGTTCTGAGAGAGACAATGATGAGAGTGTCTATAAATCATTGGTCTCTCCAAGATTAAGCTCAGATTTAGTGGAGAGATAGAGTTGTTAGTCAAGGCCTTGTTATGTAAAAATGTTGGTTGATGTGATACTAAAAAAATTGGTTACCAGTCTAATTCTTTTTATGAGAAATTCTTCAGATTGATAATGACCAATTACCACTATGAATATCTCCCTAGTTAAGAGGGAGTGTTGTAAAATGTAACTAGGTTCGGTCTTCATAATGACATTGTAATTGTGATTTTGTAAATTATGTAAAGAAAATAAAATTATTTTTTAATGACTTGCTTCGTGGGTTTCATGAGCAATAATTTTATTTCTAGATGGCTCCCATTGAGAGCCTTACGATTTGTCAAAATATCAACATCATGTCAAATTTATTTTGGAAAATAGCCCTCCAAATACAAGCATAGTCCTCCACTTCCTATGTCAGCCTACAAGATAAAATAATGCCTTGTGTCAGCTCACTCAAGGAGACACATATATTTCATGGTTAAGTCAACTCATAATTATATGAACAAATTACTATATGTATGAGGCTAGGCTTCTCACATTAACATGGTTTAGACTCCGCATATCTCTGAGATTTCGTAGAACGGTAAGCTCAGATGTCTGATATTTTCGAACACAAGTTCGTATGCATCATAGGAATAAAATTGGATGGATAAGGGACAATAGGGATCTCTCTATAATTAATCAATATCAAGTGAATTTGGATCCCTCTTATGATCATGATGGCAGTAAGGGAGAATGGTCTCTATATGTACCATAGTTGATGTTCTTGTAAAATTCATAGTTTTTCATCATAAAGATCTTTAAGAAGCTAAAGCTCAATATTATGCCACATTTATTCGGCATTTACAACAAAGAAGCACTTAGGAATAGGATCACGAGTATGTGACACACCCTTCGTAATATTGTGCTAAATAAGATCTCAGTACTATCTCATAAATAAGGGTTCGGTTTTGTTGTTGGAGGAGGAGGAGTATTACAGTAAACGCAGTTTGATATAACTACATGATGATAAAGATGATGAAAGATATAAAGAAGAAGGTCGAAAAGAAATAAGGGTGGTTGTCAAGAGGAATTGTGTCTTGATATTGGAGAGGCTACTAGGTCAAGGGTCTTAGTATTTGTCAATTGGAATCTCTATAAAAAGAATTTGTGCAGGTTTTCCTCTCAAGGAGTTAGAGGTTTTGACCCAAGCTTATAGCCTACATACTGTGTCTCTTGTCTATTTATGTTCATGAATTATTTATTATTTGATGAAGAATAACACTAAGAATCTAACGTAAATAATATCCTAATCTAAACAAGTAAAAATCATTCAAAAGCAATGACTAATGGAAGAGAAATCAACTAATACTAATGCCCTAGATTTCTAAACACTTCCAAGTTTTGTAGTTTGATGCTCCTTCTAATTTGTTCTCACTCTTTATTGTGTTATACATTGTCCTTGAAGACATTGAGCTTCTTATCTTTTAAGAGCTCCTTATATCGTCCCTTAATCAATTCTTTAGACTCTTTCTAGAAGATACTCAAAAATTCCTTTTTCCTCCTTCACCTTAGCTCTATTACCATGTTAGAAAATCAGAAAGGAAGAAATATTTTCTTATATATATAATTAATTGTGATTCTTTTATCTTTATGTTCTTATTTTATCTTTTATTTCATCAAGAAAATACCAAAACAATGACACAAGGACAACGGATGTAGGCGACAGTGACGGAAAAACCCCTATATAGGGGAAAACTAGTCAACAATTCTTCATTCAATAGTTTCTTGAGATGATCTAAGACTCTAGACCCAGACAGAGACTTCCTCCACACCAAGTCATCCCTTAATCCTTCTTGCAGATTCAAACCCTTTCAAAGAAACTTCAACCTAACAACATCAGCAATAGTTCAACCTAGTAGCAATAGCAGCAACAACTTTGACCGGACTTAGAAAACTTCGATCTCTCTTGATACACCTCAGAACATAGTGAGAGTTGTTCCAAAATTTAGATCTTGAGGTATTCTATATATCTCCAGAAAATCGTACTTCTTTCCAACTTTTATTCTATCTCTTTCTCAATTTCACACTTCCCAGCTTCCAGCTTTCGGATATCAAACTATGTGAGAGATAATGAGATACTCCAAATGAATTTTAACTTCCTTGTATATATATAACCTTCTAGGGAGGTCGAATTACCTGTCTTGAGTCTGGCTTGGTGTGGAGAAGATTAAATTCATTTTTGACTTAAAAATAACACTTTTTACATTATTTGAAAGCCCAAGAAGGGTCTCTTTTAATGTACAGTGACTCTGATGACTCAAAATAAATCCTAGAAGTCCTCATTGGGTACTTTGACCTAAAATATGATGGCCCAAGCATGAAACCCATGATTTAATAAGTCATAATAATAATAATAATATTTTCTTCATTCTTTTTATAAGTACATCTCAAATATATTTATGAAGACCAGACCTATTTACAAATTTCAACAGAAATAACCTAGAAACCATGAGACAAGAGACACAAAAAGTAGGCCCGAGGCTAGGGAAAACCCCTTAAATTCTTTCCTTATGAGAGAGAGAGAGTTCTAGATTGATCAATACAACAAGAATAATCATAAAAAAATAATAGCCAAACCAGTAACCAATATCATGATCAAGTTCCATGTCAAAAAGCAAGTTCCTAAAATTTTGGCCCTCCCTACAATTTTGACCTCCTCCTAAAATTTTGGCCCTCCTTTAATTTCGCTAGATCATAGATGTATGAGACAAAAATTGATGTGTCCAAATGGGGATAAAGTATCTCCTTTATATAGCCTTCAAGTAGGGGTTGAATGGGTGCTTCTTAGGGGCCCAACTAACATAACATTTAGTGGATCTGGCTTGTCATATTTAAGGAGGCATTAATATATTTTAAAGTTCCAATTTTGTCATAATGAAAATACCTACCATGGCTACCATATTTTCCAACACTCCCTCTAATCCAGGAAGGTACTTTTCATTTTCTCTCTCAAGATCAATCTTCCCAACCAATCATAGGTCTCACAACCCACAATCTAAGGAAGAGATCACTAATACAAATGTCTCTCCGTTAGGATCAATCTCCTCGATCAATCATAGGTCTCACAACCCATAGCCTAAAGGAGAGATTAGTAGTGGCATCATAAAGAAAGATACATAGAATCTAACTAATCTCAATGCATCTCCCCAACCACAAGGTCTCACAGCACATAGCCTAAGGAAGGAATTACCAAATCAATACATCTCCCAGACCACAAGGTCTCACAACACACAACCTACAGGGGGAATCATCAAATCAATACATCTCCCAGACCACAAGGTCTCACAACACACAACCTACAAGATAAATCATCAAATCAATACATTTCTCAAACCACAAGGTATCACAACACATATCCTACGAGAGGTACAATCTTCTTGACCAATCATAGGTCTCATAATTGTAGCCTAAGGAATATTTAGAATGTTATGTAATCAATTCTCCATCTTCAAGGGGATTCTCATTCATTCTATATTCTTCACGTAAACATCAGCAACCAACTCAACATCATAAACGTATCCATGGTGGATCTCAAACATTTTAGGAAACAAAAACATTCAGTTGTTCATCAAACTTCAATCGGAGCTTCTCTCAAAAGAAAACATTAGCATCTATCAACAAACAATAATAGACTTCAGTAGTTTATTCTTGCATAAGCAATCATTGGAAACCATAGAATTGAATATCAGTGTCCATAGTCGAATCTAGTAGATAATAAATGGCTTCTCCCAAAAGCAGACACTATCATACCATAATCAAATCCAACAAATAACAAGTGGCTTCTCACAAAAGAAAGCATCAACAACCATAGAAGAATCTAGCAGACCATAATTGAATCCAGAAAATAACAATAGACTTCAATGGAAACGAGCATCATTAGATAGATCAATGAGCCAATCAGAGAATAAACCAAGTCAATATCAGATTCTTGTGGCTTCTTCAAATCATTCATCAGGGAGATGTCAATGGAGATGCAGTCCATTGTGCCAAAGATATCACCAGGCCCATGCACTTACAGAAGAAACTCCCTCTTACATATAAATCCTCTACATAGCATAAAAATTACGAGCTCATCTTTAGCATATTTAGATCAACATTGGTAGTCAAACAAACTTCTAGCCACCTTAGCTCTTTAATCAGGTTGATCTTGTCTACTACCTCTAATTACAAATACTATCACGACTCTTCTTGTCACATTGTTCTTCCATCATTTCCAAGGATTTTCCACACCTTGGCAATCTTAATTATGTACCTATAATCCTCAAGAGGAAGCTATGGAAGAACAAGAACAACCAAGCAATCCAAGTGACTCATAATGAAATAATCAACTCCCTCTTAAACTTAGCCTTCTTAGATTGATTCAATCTCATCACATCATCAAGGAGTCCATATCATCAAAGAGTTCACATCATTAATAAGTCCACATCATCAAGGAGTCCACATCATCATGTAATACACATCATCATCAAAGAGTTCACTGAGTCCACGTTATCAAGGAGTCCACATCTTCAACAAAGAGTACACATAGTCTATGTTATCAGATATTTTGCATCATCATGAACATCAAGAAGTCTACATTATCATCATAATTACATCCATATCATCATTATCAACATCATCAAACCTCGTCAACGATTTCACATAATCATCAATGAGTCCACATCATTATCAATGAGTCCACATTATCATCAACAAGTCCATATGATTAACGAGTCCACGTCATCATAATTGATTCCACATTATCATCAACAAGTCCATATCATAACGACTCCGCATCATCATCAATGAGTCCACATCATCATCAATGATTCCATATCATTAACGAGTTCTCATCATCAACAAGGATTTCATAGACTCCAAGTCATCAACGAGTCCATATCATCATCATTATCAAGGAGTATTATCACCAAGTACATATATTCATCATCATCAAGTAGTCTATGTCATCAACGAGTCCATATCATCATCATCAAGGAATCATTAATGAGTCCATATCTTCATCATCATAAGGCAGTCCACATTTTTAAGGAATCATCATTATCATATCATCACGAAGTTCATGTCATCATCAAGAAGTTGGCCATATCATTAGCATTTCATCATCAATAAGTTGACCTCATCCATATCACCAAAGAGTTCAGATAACTTAATACATATAATCTATATTATCCATATCATTATCAATTCAACATCATTATCATCAATATCATCAATGAGTCCAAATAAAAAGCCTACATCATTATCATTATCAATAAGTCCATGTTATCAACAAGTCCACCTCATTATCGCTAAGTTCATATCATCAACAAGGAGTCCTTGTAAATATTTCACATCATTAGTAATGATTTAAAAGTAAAATGGAAAACACGAGATACTTATCTTTTCATCTCCCTCTTAATATTTAGTCCTTTTACATTCAACCTACAAATCAACCTCAACAACAAGATGTGAAATATTCTTAAGCGAAATTAATTAGGTCCAGGGTTTGATTTATAAGCCCTAGGATTTCTTCTCCAAACTATACCGAGGGTTGACAAAACAATCCAAGACTTATACCCTTTTAAATTCTTTGTTATATTCAATATATTAGACAAATATTGATGGCACATTCCATGACAAAGTTCAAAAACCATGACATTCTAACCTCAGAAATTAGTGGGGCATCAATTTCTAGCAGTTATCCAAATACTATAGTGAGTACATACAAATTTTCTCAGTTACCAGGACCCACCAGGCTTAAATGATATCAATACAAACCGTCTTGCAAACAAATCAATATCCTTAACTTCCATATCCTATGCCTTCTTTAGCTATCATAGAATCAAAGTTCACGAACTGCAGCATCACACTTCTTCTCAAGGAAATGACCTACACATCAACAAATACTTATGCACAAGTATTAGATCAACCAAGAAATTTATAGACCATAATCATGTGGCTAGGGCTTAATTGAATATCAGAGGAAAATTTAAGTCTCTTATCTAGGGTTTCAACAAAACCCTAACAATATTCAAAGCTTAAGAATTTCAGTGAATCAAACCAATACTTCAAACCCTTGCTAAAACAAAATTATTCTTTAGATATGACCTAAATCTCACCACTAAGAGGCTAATCCTTTCAAAATATAAATCAAGTGTCACAGTGAATTATATGACCCTAATCAAGCTAGGCACTCAAACCAAATAAAACCTCTCACAAGACTTTAATCAAGAGGAAATGGGAATATATGGAAACCATTTTCCAGTATGTAATCCATATATATGAAATAAGCCTTGAATTTACTAGGATGCTTAAGGCTATAACTCACCATAACGACTCAAAGCCATATCCGTAGATGTTTCCTATTCCAAAATGTTTTAGAAAGGAGACAAACCTATAGTACAAGAAATTTCAAGACTCTTATGTAGATTTGTAATTCAATCCATCCATCATTATTGACTAGTCTGAAAATCCCTTCCAAGTGATAGTAAGATATGAGAATCAGCTCCTATAATGAGATACCTTCTATGTACAGGAAGAGATGTCAATAATTAGGTTAACATCATTCGCATATTCATGAAGATGGTGTCTCAAAAAACTTTGTTGCTCGGGATTGGATTTTCTTCAGAGTAATCAGATCTTCTTTCAAGTATAGAAGAAAACATTCTTCAAGAGGTATTAGTACACTTAATACATGGAGAGGAGCTCGAACATTCTTTCAATAGATTAAACAAACTTAAGTATCTTGGATTAATTCTTCATAATTTTGAATTGAATCTAGAATGCAACTCAGAGTTATGAAACTCAAAAAAAAAATTTCAATCGTTGGATCACTAATATATTTCCAATGTGATCGGATGTCATACTAAACATTCAAGATATCAACAAAGAATTTTCACCTTCAGATAATGGACATCCCATCTTTGCACATGTCAAAGAGATGATGACAAACCTCACTCCCTATGACAATTCACATAGATTGTGGAGAGGATAAATCCTTTGACCTTCGCATATATTACAGAGCAACTTTTTCTCACAAAATGATCATATTGCATAGATATATAATGCTACAAAATCTGCATGTTACTCATAGTATAAGACTTGGATGATACTTTTATTTGGATCCATTCATGAGACCAAAACAAAATCACATATGCCATAAATAAAGAATATCTTCCTTGCATTACTTCCTAGGTCCACAAATTTTATAGATGTAAGAGGATAAATTTGATTTTTGTAGCTCATGCAACTTGCGTTCAACACAAAACTCATAGGGAATCATAGAGATATGTATCACAAGAGTTCGCATAATTCCATTTTCAAGTATTCATATATCATATGAATAAGAGGTCTGCAAGGTTTGATTTATCATAGGTCCAAGCCACAAACCAGAGATAGAATATCACAGAACATGGCTCTCTAGATGTCACAGATTTTTCCTATAAAACTCGCATATTCCCTTTGGAACTAGATGCATAACATAACTTGTAATCCATAGGAAATAGGATGATGATGCCACAAAAATTCACACATATAGAAATTTTCATCCATGTTACAGTGATTAGTCCATATAAAAATAAATGCCTCTTTATCCCTTAGGATAACTCAGCATAGTTACGAAATTCGCTTTCATAGAGAATTTTAATTCCACATGGAGACTTGCAAGAATAGTACTACATATCTCAAATGAGGGCCAAAGCTATTTTTTTCATAATTCCATTTCATATTGGACCTTGTTTTCTTGATTTATCGCCATGCTCTTAATGTCGTGTCAGCTCTGAAACCATATTAAATTTTTTACTACAGCAATGTTATAAGAATTTCCAGTAACATATCACAGTTTCAAACTTTTGTTAGCCTTAACATTTTCACAGTATTAAGTAGTTATACAAAATTCATTCATAAGAATGAAAGAACAGTAGTAAAATACAATAGAAATAACCAAGAAACCATGAGACAAGAAACAAATAAATTAGGCCTAAGGTGAGGAAAACCCCACATTCGGAAAACCCAGAAATGATTTCCTTATAAGAGAGAGAGAGAGAGTTCCAAATTTATCAATACAACAGAAATAATCATAACATAATAATATCCAGACTAGAAACCAATATCATGATCAAGTGTGATGTCAAAAAACAAGTTCCTGAAATTTCGGCCCTCCCTAGAATTTTGGCCTCCTGAAATTTCGCCTCTCCTGTAAATTTTCTAGATCAAATATGCATGAAACAAAAATTGATGTGTCCAAATGAGGAGAAATGATCTTTATATAGCCTTGAATTGGGGGTCAAATGGATGCCTCTTGTTGATAAATCAATGCTAGTAGAATTAGGTTTAGATTTCTCTTTCTTGATAATTACTTGTGAACTATGTTGGCCTCTTGTATATCTTTATTATATTATATTTCATCAAGAAATCACCAAAATATGTGTATATAGATCACAAGAACAAGAGACACAAGATGTAGGCACTCTACTAGGGTAAAACCCCTATCTAGGGGAAAACCCAGTCAAACTTCTTCCTTCAGTAGTTAAGACGAGATAATCCAAGACTCTTCAACCTAGACACAGACCTCCTCCAACCACCAAGTCAACACTTCCTTCCAACAACTTCGATCTAGATCTTTGAACTTGCAGCAATAGCACTTCGATCCAGCGAATCCAAAATTTTGACCTTCCAGCAGCAAAATCTTCGACCCAACACTTTCAGAATTTCGATTTTCCTAGAAGCAGAACTTTGATCTAGAAAATAGCCCCATAACTTCACATAAAATAGAGAGAGAGAGAGAGCAGAAACTTCGACTTTCCCTTCTTCCCTTCGAAATTCACACTTTTTTTGCACTTCCTTGATGTGTATCGAACTTGTTGAGTTGATATCCAAATAGATCAAACTGATCTTGTATATATAGCCTCTTTTCTGGGTCAAATTTTGCTCTTGTAGGCCAACTTCATGAGGTTAGGGTCGACTTGGTGTGGAGGTGACAAGATACTATTTTGACTCAATAATAATTATTTTTACATGATACAAAATCCCAAGAAGGGTCTTATTAAATGGACAATGACTCTAATGACTCAGTATAAAACCTAGAAGTCCACAATGGGGACTTTGACCTATAAAATGATGACCCAAGCATGAAACCCATGCTTTAATAAGTCATTGTAATACTAATAAAATAAAATAAAAATTCTTTGACTCAAATATAAATATGAATACCAAACCTAGTTACATTCTCCAAATCTCCATATTAACTAGGGAGGTATTCATAATTTATACATGTATATAGAAGTACAACGAAGATCTCAAAACACAAGAACTACGAAGAACTTCAACACACACATTTCCACATACTAGATTCCTTACCAGTGTAATCTATCTGGGTGGGACAAAGATGGACTATAACATTCAGCCTATAGGTACCATTAGGCTTACTTTCTAACCATCAACCCAAGGAACTAGGTGTGTAACGCAAGGTTAGAGCTCTATGACCAACACCACCCTCCCTACTTTGGGAACTAGACATCAACACATATGCCTCCCAGATGTCCTCCCAAGCATTTTGTATCACACAAGATGCCTCCTCAAGTCTCTTCCAAACATCTTTCATTAATGAAATCAGTGATATCAACCAAACCAAGCATGCTTCTCAAATATTCAGACTTCTTATTGGGAAGAAACTTTGTTAACACATCAGCTACATGTTCGTCAGTCGAAATATATTGTAGCTTCATGACCCCATCTTATACCAAACTTCTAATATAGTGGTACTTATTGTTGATATGATTCATCCTAGCACGAAACATGGGATCTTCAGACATCTTAATGTTGATTTGATTATCACAATTTATCACATTAAGACTTAGAGGTTTCTCAAAAAAATATGACAGAATCTTCCTTAACCATACATCCTCCTTTACTACTTCACATGCAGCCACTTACTGAGCTTCAACAGTACTTAAAGTAACATGATCTTATTTTCTACTCATCCATGAAATCATTGCAAATCCCAAACTAAAACATCCACTAGTATTGCTTCTTCCATCGGTCTCACTGCCACCCCAATCAAAATCTATAAAACCTGTCTGCTTGAATTCCTTGCTATCATACTTTAGGAAATGATGAATAGTGCCTCTTAGATATCTCAATATATTCTTAGCAATTATCCAATGATCATGACGAGGATCCAACTGAAATTAAATAAGAATGTTCACAGCAAAACATATATTTGGTCTAGTGTTTACCAAATACATCAGTGAACCCACCAACTTTTGATAGGTGGTAGGATATACGAGACTTGAGTTAGAGCTTCTTAAATTATTGATATTGGTGATCATGGGAGTAGTCATGGACTTGGAATCCATCATACCAAATTTTTGCGACAACTTAATTATATACTTTCCTTGCCCCAGATAAATCTCCCTAGGTTCCTGCCATACTTCTAAACCTAGGTAATAATGAATCAGATCCATATCCTTCATCTAAAATTTGATTTCCAGCATCTTCTTGCATTCTTGTATCCTTCGTTCTACACCTATAATAAATAAATCACCCACATACAGTAGAATAATGACTAGCTCATTATCCACAAATTTGATATAGAGATTTGGATCAACAGAACTTTTGATGAGCCTGATTCTTAGAAGTTATGAATCCATCCTTGCATACCATGCCCCAGGAGCTTGCTTCAAACCATATAGGGCCTCCTTAAGTTTACAAACATGAGTGTCTGCCATTTATTTCAAATCCTTCAAGATGTTCAATGTATACTTCTTCATCAATGGTCCCATTCAAAAATGATGTTTTTACATCCATTTGATGGATATTCCATCCCATTGTTGAAACCAACGAAACCAAAGATATTATAGTAGTATATCTTATGGTAGGTGAAAACGTTTCTTGAGAGTTTATGCCTTCCTTTTGAGAGAAACCCATTACAACAAATCTAGTTGTATACTTGTCTATGTTGTTGGAATTATGACCAATGTGTTGTCCTTGATGGAAACCTACTTAATAAAGATAGCAACATGTTGGTAGTAGGATGAGTGTTCAGGCTAGTACAAATGTGACTGAAATATTGGACAAAGGAATATCAGTTCAGATATAGAAGAATGATGAAGATGAAGGAAGTATATGCGGGTTCTATGAAGCAAATTTGCATACACAAGTAGACAGTGTGAAGAAAATTCACGTATATGCGAGTTCTGTGAAGAAAAGTCGCGTACATACACAGGTTTGGTGAAGAAAAGTCACGTACAGTTTTTGCACCATGGTATTCTAAATACCAGGGGTCTTTACCATGGTATTGACCCATAGTAATGATCCCAACAATATATATTTGATCTTGTCAAATAATATCATCGACATAACTATGAAATTGACCTAAGGTATTGGCTAAGGCCTAAGCTATATAAGGAGATGGAGATCAAAGTGTTATGTGTGCATGATATGGGTTATTAATGAATTATTTGATCTGAAATAAGTGTGCACCTAGGAGTATGATGATGGATCAGAACTTATAGATCTGAAATGACTACACATTGAATAATTTGCTTATGGGTTGATAGATTTGTAATCATGATGTCATAATGTGTGCCTTTTACAGTATATATTGAGATTGGGTTTTGTTGATGTTATTTTGTGCAGCAAACATATGATTCAATAGTTACAAATTTGTACACAGGTTTTCTTCATAAATATCGTATGCATTCGCAGCTTTGCTTCTGAGTAGTCGTGTATCAATTCTGTAGTATGGACAGATCTATACACGGGTATGCTTCTTAAAATGTGTGTACATATGAGGAAGTGTCTCATAAGGGTCGCGTACATATGCTAGGGTTTTGTTGAAAATTATGTTTGATCAGTCTTGTTATGTTTACTGTTATATGTCGATAAATTATTTCATGATGATTTGTGTTTGACAAAGTTCGTTGATATTGAACTGATTATGTTATGAGATGTTGAATAGTAATTATGCTAATATGATATGTGTTTGGCTAAGAGATCTGTGACAAGGTAAGTATGTGTTTCAATGATTGATTTCAATACTACAATGATTCACTTTTAGGGTTCAGTGTTTTGAGATCTATATGCCAGTTATTTGAAGAGAAAGCACATGTATATGTAGGTATGTATCATAATAGTAGCGTATATATTCTGACATAAGGTTTACTAGGGTTTGTAGTGGCAGGATCTAGTTTCTATGATGAACAATAAGTTGTCTGACATTCTGATGAAGAGTATACAGTGATTTGAGATGATCTAGCTACTTTGGTTGTTTGAGATTCAGTAATTGGTTCATTCAATGATTTAATGATTAAGTTGGTTTAGTGATTCGATACAGTGGTTGGTTTTAGTTTGTTATTTGATATTGGGCTTAAATGATAGTAGTGGGTCCAGTCTGAAAATTTGATGAAATGTGGCCTACAAATTTGATGTTTTGGTTTAGGTGGATCCAGTATGAAAATTACGAAACGTGATCCAAAAAAGTGTTGAGGGTTGGATCTTTCAGTGAGGAATTTGAAGCTTCCTTCTAGTGGTAGTTGGTAAATCTAATCAAGGGGTTGGAGCTCTGTTTCAGTGGGTGTAGATGAACAATATGAAGGGGTTGGAGCTCCCTTCCAATGGGTGCTAGAGAACAAAAGAAGGTTGTAACCTTTTGCAGGTGTGTGCCTATGTGCTAGTATGAGTATGAGCCAGTACAAGATTGTAAGAAGTTTTTCATTATAATAAGAGATGAACACATAGACGACAGCGGTGGTGGTTTTCTCCCACGTTGGGTTTCCACCTAAAAATATTGGTGGTCATGTGTGTTGATGTGTTGCTTATGTGTGATGGTTTATTCTGTTCTTACTACACATGGTTACTATTTAATTAATTCCTAATGAAATACTGATACACAGGTTCAAGTTAAACAGATTATGAATTAACTGGAAATTTAGTTAACTGCATATATGCTAGTTGTCTGCATAACAGTCATGTACATACTCAGGTATACTTCCTTATAGTCGTGTACAAATATATGAATAAGAAAGAAGTTAAGTGATTTTAAAATTTAATCCCCCCCCCCTCTCAGTATTTATCCCAACAATTGGTATCAGAGCAAGTCCTTCAAAAGAGGCTTGATCACTTGAAGGAGATCTATCAAGATGATGGGAAAGAAGAAGATAACTCAAAGGAGGGATTCAAAAAATTGTGACAATGACATATCAGACGTAGTAACAGTTACAAATGTCAGAAAATATTCAGGTTTGGGAGCACCCCCCCTTTTATTGATCAAGAATGAAGAAAATGGTAACAAAGAATTATTAGATATGGGCTTTTGTTCTAATTTTGTTCCATTTCCTTGTCTATGAAATAATGATAGTGATGATGACAGTGAAACAATTGAACTTGCACTCATGGGTAAAAGTGAAAGTAAGCACTCTAAAGAGAAAACAAATTCAAATGTGTTGGGCTTAGAAGCAGAAGATCAAGGCAAGTCAAAAAAATGGAAAATGAAGGCATACTTATGCTAAGGAATTATAATTTTCACCAATGGAAAGAAAATATGAAGTCTAATCTAATGAATCGTTATGTTTGGTATTTAGGATGCAATAGCTACACCAAAATTCCTCCATTAGAGGAGGAAGTGCAAAATAATAGTAAGGCAGTAAGTGACATCATTAATAGCATGCATGATTCAGCATTAAATACGGTTATGCATTATGCAATTGCAAAGAAAGTGTGGGATAAGCTACAAGAAATCCATAAACAAAACCCAAAGGAAGGTTGCTCATCATGGGAACTACTAGGGAATCCTATCCCTAACAATGTGTCAAAAAATGAATATGATAACAAATCAACCTTTGTTATGTCAGTGGTTGATTCAGAAGAAGATAGGTTGGAAGAAATTTTTGATCTTAGAACAAAACTTGATCTTTCTTTGAAAAATATTTTTAATCTTAAAGAAAAGTTATAGACATATGATAACAAGGAGCATATTAAATCAGTAAATGTTGTTGTGGAATCTAAACAATATTGTGAAGGTCTTAAAGTTGAGATCATCTCTCTAAGAGTAGATCTTGAAAAATCAGATAAGCAGAATGAAGAACTTCTTCAAACATTTGAAGAACAAGAAAATGGGATGAAAGAAGATATTGTCAAATTCAAGGAGCAATGGAAGAAGGAAGAAGGGTTGAAGAAGGTATGAAGAAGCAGTCTCTAGAAAAGAAAAAGAAATATCAAAGAATGGAGGTTGATGTAAACAGTCTGAGAGGTAAAAATATAAACATTTGAGATTTCCAGATAGTACTAAGATTTTGGATAATATTCTTAGTAGTCAAAGGTCTCTTGCCATCAAATATGGTCTTGTTTTTCATGAGACTGTTGAAGGAAAATGTAGTTCACCGACTGATGAAAGGAATTTAAAGGGTAACAATGCAAAACCCGAAATACTCAACAAACAAAGAGATAAGAAGTCAACCTGATCAACAACCAAAGTAAATCATTTACTCCTTACTATAGAAATGTTAATCGATTTTCTCCTATGATCAATAATGTTGAATGTTTTATATGTCAAAATCATGGACACGTTGCAGCCAATTGCAAAAGTATATTGTTTCAATCACAAACAAATAATCACTTCACAGAAATATCATCATCTTCCAGGTACTCATGCTTCTTTAAGGGATATTGTTTTTCTTGCAATATATTTGGTCACAAAACTATTGATTGCAATAAAATAATATGAAACAAAAATATTGTGATTCCTCTTCTCATATAAGATGGTATGCGTGTAACAAGTTTGGGCATGTAGCAAAATAATGCATGAGCAAATCTATGGATTGCCTCATACAACATGGAAAATAATCAGATAAGAATATCGATGTCAGAAGACTTGAAAAAGATGGATCCAGCAACATTTCTCATAATAAGCAAAAAGAAGAACATATAAGGTGTGGTCTTGCTCTCTGCTCATTTGAAGAATAATATTAATGGTACATAGACAGTGGATGCTCTCATCACATGATTGGAGATAAGAGTAATATGGAGTCTCTCAAGAAAAACCAATATGGTAAGGTTATTCTTGGAAATAATGCTCCAGCAAAAGTTTTGGGAAAGGTAGAGCCAAAATTAATAAACATAGAGTAGAAAGTGATACTTTATTAGTTCGAGGAATAAAGTAGAATAATGAAATGTAATTGTGTTTACATCAACCAAATGCAAAGTTATAAATGAAGAATCTAGAAATTTCATAGCAAGAGGATATAGAAACCCAGACAAATTATATGTGCTTAAAGAATTGAATTCTCGCAAATATGAGGAGGATTTAGAATCATATTAAAAGAAGATGGTGCCCATTGCAGTCCATTATTTTTAAAAGAATACTTCTAACAGTGACTGCAGAAGTGATGTGAGGTACATGACCTCATAAGAACAGAAGAAGATTATCAGAGCCTCAGGATCAGTGATGTATAATCTCAAGGGTAGTAATACATATGTTGATGATAATTCCCATGGTTATTTTAATATTCATGATTACTAACAGTACATCTTATGTAGTAAGTGTAAACAAGTATAGACATTACAAGCTCAGGGGGGGTTGTGGTTATGAAAATTCAACATTTTACTTTTTGTGCATGAATCCTATGAAGGACAGTCGCGTATGTTTCTCTATGATGAAGAAATTGTAGGACTGTCCCAAGAAGAAGTTCTGATATGCTTCAATTAGTTATTATTTGGCTTTTTGGTTATGATTTTGGTTGCTTACAATCTATGGAAGCTACTTAGAAATTATATTGGCTTATAATAGTTTATGAGTTACTACAATATCACATGGATTTATTGATTGATGAAGTTGTTTTGATGACCTTACTGATGGATAAGTTGATGTAATCAAACCTAACAGTGAACAGCTGGCACAGGTTTAGGGGAAGCATTTTCTATGCTTCTAATAGTGCATTATTGGAATTATAATAGTGCATTGTTGGCATTATGATTGCTTGAGAATTTTTTGTTACATAATGATGCTTATATTAATGATGTTGTTGAAGATACTCATGTTGCAGAAGTTTTTTTTTAATGACGACTATATGTTGCATTACGCTATGCTGCTGTCATGGGTTGCTTATGATGAAATCATGGATGATACTCATATATTGATTGAGCCACATAGTTGTTATGATGCTACTGATCATATTTATGATGATAGAAAATCATTTTGATGATGAATATGGTACATATGTTATTTTTCTTACATGTTGATCTTCATAAATTCAAGGAGATAAACAGGGCTTGATTATACAATCTCATTATTTGATGAAGATGAGTGTCACTCATTACTTTTATTTTTTTGTCATCATGCCTTCAAAGATGCATAAGTTGCATATGGTGCAGATATGGATGATGGTGCCTATAGTGCTTTGTTCTCACATGTACAGGATAGGATGCACATGGTATATTGTTTAAGGATTGTTTCTCTTGATGGTATCAAGGAGATGGGTTACTAGCAAAGTTTAATAAATAATGGTGAGCTCATGGTTTTCTATTGATGAGAAGCTAGATACATACTACTATATATAAGTCATGGGATATCATTGATGGATGAATTACAAATAAGGATCTTATGGAATATTACTTAAGTTTCATGTTGATGAAGTGGTGTGCATGAATAAAAGGGTCCAAGAGAATGATGTTACTGCAGGTTTTCATGAAGACATGGTTATTAATATACTACTGCTACATATGCTAAATGATTCTTAGAGACATGGCATATTTAGTCACATATTGATGATGTTGAGGAATGATGCCACTTTTCCCTATCATGATATTCTTGGTTCTCACATATGTTGATTTATGCATGAAAGGATATGTTGTTATGCTACAAAAGATCCATAATCCTTTGACGAACATGGATTGAGGCTCTTCCTACTAAGGGAAAGATAAAGTTGACCTTGATGAGGTCAAGAGGATGAGTTGATAGCAGATCTCTACAAAAACCTTATGTTGTTGATGTTGCATACTTGGTTACAGGTTGATGATATTAAAGCTACATTGTCTTATCTTGCAAATTGATGGTGAAAATATGCATGTTGTTGTTCATGTTTTTGCTAACAGATGTTTATGGTGTAGATCCTACATAGTATATGATGGTTACTAAAGACTATCTTGGTCTTGTTACCTCACTATAGAGGTCTTTGACTTTGATTATAAATGTCATATATGTCTCTTGATGTAAAGGTCTTGTAAAGACCTATGTTATAAATTATTGTAAAATTCAGTTATGTATGGACTATTGTGGCCAAGTCACGTAATCCCATCATTTTAGACATGTGACATAATGTTGAGTCAAATATGTAACCCCATTGTATTGGGTGATCAATGTAAACATGAGCCATTGATGATAGGAAAGGTCATGTCTAGTTGAGTCATAGAGTCATGTACTTCTTTCTATATCTTCAGAAAATTTAGCATGTGCTCAGGGGGAGCATGGCCAGTGTTCAATATTCATACTCAACATATCATATTTACATCGCTCATGTCCACAAAGGGAGAGCAAACTTCATTCAGCATTGGGTAGCCCTTTTCCCTCGATGTACAAGGGGGAGAGAAACTTTATGCTTGGAGAATGATTGGTGACTTAGGAGAGAAACTTAGTATATCTATATATGTGTTTACAAGTGTCTACAGGTGATGGTGACCAAACACCAAAGTGGTTGCCATCAAGTCCAAAGGGGGACATTGTTGGCATTATGCTAAATGTGTTGCAACATGATGGTAGCAAAATGAGTATCCAGGCCAGTACAGATGTGGCAAAAAGATTGGACAAAGGAATATCAATTCAAATACAAAGGAATGATAAAGATGAAGGAAGTATACGCAGTTTTTGTGAAGCAAATCCACGTACATACACAGGTATAGTGAAGAAAAGTCACGTATATGCGGGTTCTGTGAAGCAAAGCCACGTACATATGTAGGTTTGGTGAAGAAAAGTCACGTACAGTTTCTGCACCATGATATTCTAAATACCGGGGATCTTTACCATGATATTGGCTCATAGTAATGAGCGCGACAATGGATATTTGATCCCATCAAATAATACCATCGACATAACTATGGAATTGACCTAAGGTATTAGCTAAGGACTAAGTTATATAAGGAGATAAAGTGTTATGTGTGCATGATATGGGTTATTGATGAATTATTTGATCTGAAATAAGTGTGCACTAGGGAGTATGATGATGGCTCAGATCTTATAGATTCGAAATGACTACAGATTGAATAATATGCTTATGGGTTGATAGATCTGTAATGATGATGTCATAATGTGTGCTTTTTATAGTATATGCCGAGATTTGGGTTTGGTTGATGTTTTTTTGTGCAACGAAGGTATGATTCAATAGTTACAAATATGTACGCAGGTTTTCTTTAGAAAGTTTGCATACATACGTGGATCTGCTTATGAGTAGTCGCGTATCGATTCTACAGTATGGACAGAATTGTACGTGGGTATGCTTCTTGAAAGACGTGAATATACGCAGAAGTGTCTTATAAGGGTCACATACATATGCTAGGGTTTTGTTGAATATGATGTCTAATTAGTCTTGTGTTCATTATTGTCTGTCGATAAAGTATTTCATGATGATATGTGTTTGACAGTGCTGGTTGAGGTTGAACTAATTATGTTATGAAATGTTGAATAGTAATGATGCTGCTATGATCTGTATTTGGCTCAGAGATCTGTGACAAGGTTAGTGTGTGTTTCAATGATTGATTTTAGTACTGCAATGATTCAGTTTCAGGGTTCAATGTTTTGAAATCTATACATGGGTTATCTGGAGAGAGCACATATATATGTAGGTATGTCTCATAATAGTAGCGTATATATTTTGACATAAGGTTGATCAGGGTTTGCAGTGACAGAATCTGGTTTCTATGATGAACGGTAAGTGGTTTGACATGTTGATGAAGAGTATACAGTAATTTTAAGATGATCTAGCTTATTTGGTTGTTTGAGATTCCATAATTGGTTCATTCAATGATTTAATGATTAAGTTTGTTCATTGATTTGATACAGTGATTGGTTTCAGTTTGTTATTTATTATTGGGCTTAAATTATGGTAGTGGGTCTAGTTTAAAAATTTGATGAAATGTGGCCTACAGATTTGATGTTTTGTTTCAGGTGAATCTAATATGAAAATTATGAAACGTGGTCCATGGAAGTGTTGAGGGTTGGAGCCTTCAGTGAGGAAGTTGAAGCTTCCTTCTAGTGGTAGCTAGTAAATCTGATTAGGGGGTTGTAGCTCCCTTCCAGTGGGTGTCAGTGAACGAGATCAGGGAGTTGGAACTCCCTTCCAATGGGTGCTGGAGAAAGAGGGAAGGTTGTAGCCTTCTACAGGTGGGTGCCTACATGCTAGTATGACTCTGCACTAATACAAGATTGTAATAAGTTTTTCATTATAATAAAATATGAAGACATAGATGATAGCAATAGTGGTTTTCTCCCACATTGGGTTTCCACCTAAAAATCCTGGTGTTCATGTGTGTTGGTGTGTTTCTTATGTGTGATGGTTTATTTTGCTCTTACTGCACATGGTTATTGTTTAATTAATGCCTAATGAAGTATTGATACACTGGTTCAAGTTAAACAGATGATGAATTAACTGAAAAGTTAGTTAACAGTCACGTACATACATAGGTTTACTTCATTATAGTTGTGTATAGAAATATGAATAAGAAAAGAAAATTTTAAGTGAGTTTTTAAAATACTAATTCAACCTCCACACCCCCACCTCAGTGTTTTTTCCAACATATGCTTCCATCATTAGTGTGCTTGATCTTGTAGATCCATTTAGAGGTGACAGCCGATTTGCCACTTAGTCTAGGAACGATTTCCCAAACCCCATTCTTCATGATGGATTGATATTCTTCCTACATAGCCTTATTCCATACTTCTTGATGAGAAACTTCCTCAAATGTAGTTGGCTCAGCTTCTATTAGTTTTATCACGTATGCATCGTATCTGGAATATATTTTTGGTCTTTTTCTTTCCCTAAAAGTTCCTTTCACAACTCCACGTCCTTTGGCATCTTCAAGAGTAGCTTTTAGCCAATTTGGCCTCTTCCTTGTGTCGGGTGTGATCATAGGTTGAATACGCTCACTTGGTCCTCCTTCTTCTTCTTCTTCATTTGTAGTAGGATTGTCGTGACACTCTTCTTCTTCGAATAGTGGTATGCCTTTGTCATTAGAATCAATAGGAATATCTTTGGATCTCTTGTAGGCATGATTTTCATCAAATATAACATCCATGTGTACTTCAATATGTCTTCCTTCCTTGATGTAGATTCTATATGCCTTTGAAGAAATATTATAGCCAATGAAAATCCCTTTAATGCTTGTAGAATCTAGCTTCTTTCATTTGTCCTTTGGAACATGGATATAGGTGGAACATCCAAAGATTTAGATATGGTCCACACATGGCTTCCTTTCTGTGAATGCTTCTTCAAATGTCATATTATCGAGGATTCTATGAGGACTTCTATTTTGTATATATATAGGAGTCATTACAGCTTCTCCCCATAGAAATTTAGGAATATCTTGATCAAAAATCATTGTTCGTATACATTCTTCAAGTGTTCTATTATTCCTTTTTGCAACTCCATTTTGTTCGGGATTGCAGGGAACAATGAGCTCCCTCTTAATTCTTGCTTCTTTGTAATATGAAATTATTTCTTTTGAAGTGTATTCTCCACCATTATCAGATCTCAAAGTCTTTATTCTTCTTTCGATTAAGGTCTCTACTTCAAACTTGAATCCCTTGAATTTTTCAAATACTTTTTCCTTTGTTTTGCATAGATAGAGCCATGTATTTCTAGAGTGATCGTCAATGAAGGTTACATAATAGAGATGACCTCCAAGTGATTTGTCAGACATAGGCCCATACACATCTGAATGGGTAAGATCCAATATTTCTTTAGACTTTGTTTCAATGCTTGTAAATAGTGTCCTTGCATTCTTTCTGTTGGACACCTAATTCTCTATGGGTTGGTGTAGAATATGAACAACCACGAGAGTCCAAGAGACCTTGGGATGTGGAACCCAACGATCACACAAATGTACTATAAATGTATATCATGTCAATAATAATGCATTCAATGTTTTATCATCCACGTTTGTTGTTTACATTCTATGTGATTTTAACATGGTATCAAAGCGCATGCCATCCCTGGGCATTTTCAGATTCTGTTAGCTCTGCATCATTTCCAAAATTTGTCTGCCATTTCTCTATTTATAGAAATATTCTCATGTTGCTCTCCTGCACCTTGGCACTCTAGCAAAATGTTTCATTAGTCTTTGTGAATGTGTATGCATTGAATGTTGGTTGGAATCTTGAAAATGTGCATGTGGCAAAGCGTAGTTTGTGAGAAAGTCCTTGTCAGTCTAAACCATTGAAAGCTCTGTGGTTGCTAGTAATATCTATCTTTCTGACTGTCTTAGCTACTGGGGTGCGTTATACCCATTTGTGTGGTAGTGTGTCCATACTCATTTCTTATTCTAGTGTTGTCCATAACTATTTCCTATTCTAGCATTGTCAAGATATGTTTCCTATTCTGGCGCTGTCAAGATCTGTGTCTTATTCTAGCGTTGTCCAAATTTGTCTCCTATTCTAGCGAGTGTTATTTACGCCTTGACCTTAAACCACCTAAAGCACCCTAAGGTGCTTGAATTGAAGCTTGATATATTCTCAGTTCATCATCTACATGCTCCAAAAAGGTCCTTACACCTCCAATGTTTCTTGGACCAAATATAAGAGGTTGATGAGAATCAGAAACTAAAACGCGAGATGATGATGTTTCAAGTGTTGGAACTTGGAATGGCACATAACCAAGAGGCAAATTAAAGCCACTGGAGTTCATAGGACGAACAATAGACCGATCTACTCCATTGACAGTTGGCGGCATAAATTGCATCATGTATGGTAATGAGAACCCAGCTGGAACTGGAGGACCCGAATGGAATGAGTATAAGTGCGAGCAAGGTGTGTGCACACAAAAAATACGAAATACGAAGCGTAAGGGGCATGGATCGTCATTGCATTTGCGTTCTATGTTTCTAGTGCTATCCATTGACACCAGTTTTGGTGCATTCAGACGAAGTTTCCATTACATTTAAGAAAAAAAAAAAAAAAACTATTACAGTACATTGCTAGCGTGCCATCCCCGAGGTTCGAATTGCAGTTTGATGCGAAGAAATTTGGTTGGAGTCCACTATTTTCTACAAGAGCCATTGGTACAACATCTAGAGCATCTGCAAATGCCCGAACTACATATTGCTTCACTCCAAGAATCTTGTCAGCGGTAGCTTTGACAAAAAGTGAACATGAAATTTCTGTAGATCGACCACCATGTACGATTGAATTATTATGAATCAAGTTCGGGGAAATGCAAAGTGCATCATGAAGGCTTCTCTTTGTCTCTTCTATCATCATCTTGTTTCCACCATGAATAAAAACTGTCACTGCCCTTGAATTTGTGCATTGTTCTATGTATAACACCCGATCCTTAGTTGTGCCAAATTATTTCTCCCTCAGAAGTCCAGCCTTCCATAGCTTCTCAAGTGTCAATTCCTGAAACGTGGTATTATCCGCTGCCTCTCGAACCTTGTTGGTGTTACACAATTTTTTATGCGTTTCTCTGCATTGCCATTGGCATTGAAAGTCTGGGAGGAATTTGTGGAGCGAGGATTTGCACTGTAATTGGCATTGAATGTGTGGGATGAGTTTGGGGTCCTTTTAAGAAGGCAATTGATATGTGTGTGACTCATTCGTGTATTGTTCGGTAGAGCAGTCTGGGTAGCCTTCGATTGACTCTCAGTCCTGTCAAACAACTGGTATTAACACCTCCTCCACTAGGTATGCGTTCCCTCGTTCTCTCTGTCCTGCTCTCAATTCCTATACAGTAACTAATAATTAATTTGTGTGAAGAGTGTGTGGTGGCTCACGTTGTGCCCATGAACGACACTTCATTTCTTCATAGCATCTAAAGGTTCAAATTCGAATATTCATTCAGATCTATCAATTATTGATTTGTAGATTTGAGATTCAAATTTGAGGTTTTCCGAGGGGTGATGCACTTTGTGTTTTATTCTAATGTGACTTTCTAGAACATGGGATATTGCAGTAACATTGAATTGTGAGTGATTGTTGCTTCTTCCTCATTGGTTAATGTTAAACACACATGGGCATCAAGAGAATCTGAAGGATAAAACATGAGAGTACAATTTTTATTAACAACTGATATACGTTTATAGTACATATTGTGACCGTTGGGTTCCACATCCTAAGGTCTCTTGGATTCCTTTTGTCTATTCGGCTTCCACACTAACCCATTGAGGATTAGGTGTCCAACATTCCCCCCCTTAATCTGAAGGGTTATGTATGAGTCCAAGAAGAGAGTTGTAATACAAAATGTGCAAAAATGCATGGCAACACTAGGCTGAATGTGCTCTCTGAAATGTTGGTATAAAGGGCGGTGGTTTAAGGATGACCACTAACACTGAAATTCTTAATGCAATTCTCGGAACTCTTCCAAAACTAACAAGAAGTTGAAATCTTCTGCTAGAGGAAGAGCTCCTATTGTTTTGAAGAGTGAAACCTTCAACCATAAAAGGGAGGTCTCACCTCACATAAAAGGGAGAACTTCAACCTGAAAAGGGAAGTCTCATCCTATGATGGTTTAAGGATTACCACCAACTTTGGAATGCTTAATGCAATTCCTGGAACTCTTCCAAAACTGGCAACAAGATGAAGTCTTCTGCTAGAGGAAGTGTTCTCAATTTTGTTCCTATAATTCTTCTGAAACTGGCAAGAAGCTGAAGTCTTCTGCTAGAGGAAGTGTCCCATATTACCAACTGAAGGCATGCTCAGGGGCATCTTTGTCTCTGGCTACAACTCTGAAACTGGTGTGGGTGGTTGTGGCTCAGGCTCGCTTGATGTGACTTTGAAGCTTGTAGATGACCATCATTTCCCCCCCTGTCAGATACAAGGTGAGATGATGGAGAAAACTCAACTACAAGACTGTTCAATACTCTAGAACAAGTTCTCACATGTGATTGGAATATCTTCTTGGTTGTTGATGCCCATTGCCAAGAAGCGATCCATCTAAGATGAATCTTTGTTCTTGCAGGACATTTGTTTTTGAAGCATCTACTTGAAAAAAGGGTGGTTTTATGAAAGTACTTACATGGATGAAGATCAAAACAGTGATCTTTCAAATGGCCAACTCGGTCACAGTGTTGGCATTTCACAAACTGTTGTTGTTGCTATGGAAGAGGGGCAAAATCTAGAACAACTAGAAGTGAACTGTCATGAGGAGCAGGTGAAATGTCATGAATGAATCCAACACTCTGAAACTGAATGGGATTTGAGTAGTCTGGAATATGAAAGGACAAGTCCTTGTCATATCCAAGACCAGTTATGTGCTTGTTGTGGAAAAGCTCTTCCCAAAGTCTGATGATGGGCTTGGGAAGTGCAAGCTGAACTTCTGCGTCTGCATGTAACCTTGCTGCTTTATTGAGTACTAGATTTGAATGAATTGTAACATTATTTTCTTACTGTTTATGGGAGTCTGTTTCACTCTTCTGAACAGAAACAGGTTCCGAATGATGACTCCACTACTATAATTCTTCCTGCTCTAGCTTTGTCTCAAGCTGTAAAAACTCAATATTCTCTTGTACATTATACAAACAGGTTCTAATGTCAACCAGAGAAGCTTTGCTTATTCTTATTGTACCATGATCAGAGGAATGTATCAGTGTTTTTAAGAACTCCAATACTTCATCAATTCTGGCTATTTTATTCATTGTCAAAATTACACTTGACACTGATCACAACTATGAACTTGTAGAGAATAATCAACACTCACTCGCAACATGTCAATACAATTGGATTTTACAACATATTGCAATTGTCTTCAAAAATAGTGATGGCTCTCGATTTCAGTTGTGTTTGGTTATATAAGCTTCATATTCCATTATGTATTAACCATACATGCTTCACACTCAACACATTTGAAATAACATAAAGTAATCAACGCCATATAAGGAGCATGAAGGTGTTCATACCCACCATAACCAAACCATAATTTATCCGCGGATAAATTTAACATCGACGGACATATGGTTTTGTATTACCGTCAGTAGTTATAAATTCAATGCTCCATTTATTTCCTAACGTGATCCGTTGGGAAAAGAAACCCGCAGAGTTATCAAACTTATTAATTCTGAATTCTATTATCCACTAGGCCCAAACTTCTCCTCAACAAAAAATTACAGTGTCTTACCTCGCAAAAATAGATTATGTCATCCATCTGTTTATATCCATGTGGTTGAACATAACAATACCCAAAAATACTATTTTTCAAATAAAACTTTGTTGGTATGGAAATTTTTCTACTATTAGAAGCTTCCAGGGTATCAGTAACACAGCAAAGTGGTACTGAAGTTGACAGTGACAACGTTCAAGGGCACTTCATCTGGAGTCTCATTTTCAGATGTATTTCGCAATCGAACGGAGAAAATTGGGCATCAACATTGATAGAATCTCATCCCAACACATGATTTCATAGAATGTATCTTGAGGAGCAAGACCATAATGCTAATCAAATGGGTCATTAACCTAAACACCTTCATTTTTATTTATTTCAACTCTTTACGCAAAGCAATCTATCCTTCCACGATTCGGATGTGCCACCTCTGAAATTCAGATCCTTTGATCTCTCTTTCAAAATCCACCAATTTAAAACCCTTACTCACAAGCCGTATGAATCCCGCCAAATTATAAACAATTCCGTGCTTTGGAGAATAGATATCAGATGCCTTAGTAACAGATAACCTTTTTTTTTGGCAATTTTAGTTACAGATAACTTGGGAAAAAACACATTTACCCAAACACAGGTTACGCTTTTGCAAATACGGAACAAAGAGGAGGACTAATCCTTTAAAAGAATTTACGAACAACGTATAGCATTAGTGTAGCATCATATACTGTCACGTTGTAGCCATTGTTCATTGAAGAAGAAAATCAATCAGCACCCTGCGCACTAGAACGGGAGGGTTAATGGCGAATGGAGGAACGCTCACTGCATCAAAACTGGTTGGCTTCCACCAGGCTTCTAGCGCAAGACCGCGAGCACCTTCAGTCACAATGCCTCCCGCTCCAAGGCAGTAAGGTCTACGCAGTAACTAGTGGACTTCGGAATTAGAATCAAGTCGATAATAATGGGCCAACGTAATGGCAGGTCAGGTGTATGAGAAAGAGCCTGGTTGAGTCGGTTGCCAAAGGCTGAAAGAAATTCAATAAAATGTGGAATCCCAGTGGGCATGCACAGAAACCCTGCTTGTAAAACTATTAAAGATGGGCAAGCATGTCAAGATATATGGCCATGACAGCGTGTGCGTGGAGGGTCAATGGTGAATGGAACAGCAAGGTGGCTCTCCAGCTTCCCGTTGATGAAGCCGAGTGAGAGGATGGCGGATGCATTGCGGTTTGGAGCATATGACCAGCGTGGAGAGAGAAATGTTGTTGTGCTATGTTATACCATACAACTTGTTTCGCGGCTTTGGTAACTGAAGGTTGGATACAACGCTCTTTTTTTCGTAGTGTTGCATTGTGCATCGTAGCCAATGGCGCAGAAGTTGGTCCATCAAATCTGCAATTGTCATATCACATGGATTGATAGCCTATGGCTTGAGTGGTGGATGTAATGTATTCAGAATTGGAGGTTACATTCGAATCTTCTGTCAAGAACAATAAAATGGCTGCAATTCGTACTACAAAACTGGGCAAAAAATACAGCTAAAATATAGTCGACAAGATTCGCTCTAAGGTAAATGTAACACACAGGCTGGGGAGAAGGTAGATTGGTCAGAGAAAAGGGCGCAGAAAATTATTATGGCAGAGAGCCCAAAGCGTAGAAAGGAAAGTTATGGACAGCCCAGGGAGAGCAGAGGGTGTAGAGAGAAAATATGGCAGAAATACTAAAAATAGGACCTGGCAGGAATACTAAAAATAGGACCTACCCATAAAGACCACAAAACAAATGGCTCAAAGAAATTATGCAGGACAGGAATACGCCTACTCTGATACAATGTTAAACACACATGGGCAGTAAGAGAATCTGAAGGATAAAACATGAGAGTACAATTTTTATTAACAACTGATATACATTTATAGTACATATTGTGACCATTGGGTTCCACATCCCAAGGTCTCTTGGACTCCTTTTGTCTATTCGGCTTCCACACTAACCCATTGAGGATTAGGTGTCCAACAGTTAATAGTTGTGATCAATCTCTTTAAAGTGTAAGTTTGATAATGAAGAAAATGAGCAGACTTGATAATGCATTAGAGTTGTTAAATACTATGATACATTCCACTGCTGATGAGATGGTTAAGATCAACAAAACCTCTATTTCCAATATTAAAATGTGTCTGCAAAATGCACAAGAGAATATTGATTTTTTGCAACTTCAGACAAAGCTACAACAAGAGAAATTACAACAACAAAAAACATCATTCTAAACTTGGTTAGAACAATCCCTTATTTGACTTTGAAACATGATCCTATCAACAACTAGCAAGTCATCAAATCAGTGATGTTGAGTTTGATCCCCATCAAGTGCCAATTTCAAGAGCAGTTTTGCATAAAGATGTAGAAATTTAGTCTACACTTCCCAAGTCGGTCATCAGACCTTGGGAAGAGCTTGTGCACAACAAGCACATAATTGGTCTTGGATATGACAAGGACGTGTCCTTTCATATTCCAGATTACTCAAAGCACATCCAATTTGAGAGTTCTGGATTCCTTCATGACAGTTCACCTTCAGTTGTTCCAAATTCTACTCCTCTTCCATAGCAACAACAACAGATTGTGAAATGCCAACACTGTGACCGAGTTGGCCATATGAAAGATCATTGTTTTGGTCTTCATCCATGTAAGCACTGTCATAAAACCAGTCATTCTTCAAACAGATGCTTCAAAAACAAACCTCCTGCAAGAACAAAGATTCATCTTGGATGGATAGCTTCTTGGCAATGGGTTTCAACAGCCAAGAAGATATTTCACTCATATAACAGGATTTGTTCTCGAATATTGAATAGTCTTGCAATTGAGTTTTCTCCATCATCTCACCTTGTATCTGACAGGGGCGGAAATGATGGTCATCTACAAGCTTCAAAGCCACATCAAGCGAGCCTGAGCCACAACCTGCCATACCAGATTCAGAGTTGTAGCCAGAGACAAAGATGCCCCTAAGCATGCTTTCAGCTAGTGATGCCTCTTCAAAGAATTGGGGACACTTCCTCTAGCAGAAGACTTCAGGTTCTTGCCAGTGTTGGAAAAGTTCCAGGAATTGCATTAAGCATTCTAGAGTTGTTGGTCATCCTTAAACCATTACAAGTTGAGACCTCCCTTTTATGCGGGGTGAGACCTCCCTTTCACGGTTGAAGATTTTCCTCTTCAAAACATAAGGAGCACTTCCTCTAGCACAAGACCTGAGCTTCATGCCAGACTTGGAAGAGTTCTGGGAACTGCACGAAGCATTCCAGTGCTGGTGGTCATCCTTAAACCACCCCACTTATACCAACATTTCAGAGAGCACATTTAGTCTAGTGTTGCCATGCATGTTTTTTCACATTTTGTATTACAACTCTCTTCTTAGTCTCATGCATACCCGTTCGGATTAAGGGGGGGGATGTTGGACACCTAATCCTCTATGGGTTGGTGTAGAATGTGAATGGCCACGAGAGTCCAAGAGACCCTGGGATGTGGAACCCGACGGCTACACAAATGTACTATAAATGTATATCATGTCAATAATAATGCATTCAATGTTTTATCATCCACCTTTGATGTTTACATTCCATGTGACTTTAACACTTTCCTAAGGCACATCCCTTGCATAATCCTTCATGATCTTCTTTAATATTGGGAATGCGATTGATTTCCATGTGAACTAGGGCTTGAGGAGATGGTGTTAATACTCTATATAACCTTCCTTCATGAATTCCAATAACTCTAGCTTTATCAAAGTTTGAATCTTTACCCCAAGCCAAAATCTTTCCATCTACAAAAGCAACTCTTATCACCTTTATCTTCTAAGCAAGAAATTGAAAGTAAATTCTTTTTTGAACCTAGAACATATAGTATATTGTTAAGATGTAGCTTTTCTCCATTGTCCGGCTTTTAAAAGATTGATCCCATGCCTTTGACAACATAGCTTTGGTATCTCCTTTTATGTGTCTTCATGCTCCACTATCAATGATCCATGCATTGTCATCATTGGGTGAACCTGTGAGTGCAACAAAAAACACTTTGCTTTTGACCTTGTTGAATAAGTTGTAGATGATTCTTTTGATCTAAATTCCTGCAACATTGAATCCCATTTCCAAGTGTATTATCATAGAGGGAGTAGTCATTTCTTTCAAGCCAATAGAGTGATCTCCAATCATCCTTAACCTTAACTCTGATACCATGTTGAGAAATCAATGCTAGTAGAATCAGTGTTAGATTTCCCTTTCTTGATAATTACTTGTGAATTATGTTGGCTTCTTTTATACCTTTATTATATTATCTATCATCAAGTAATTACCAAATTATGTGTATATGAAGGTCACAAGAACAAGAGACACAAGATGTAGCCACTTTGCCATGGCAAAACCTCTATGTAGGGGAAAACCCAATCAAACTTCTTCCTTCATTAGTTAAGACGAGATAATCCAAGACTCTTCAACCTAGATACAGACTTCCTCCAACCACCAAGTCAGCCCTTCCTTCCAGCGACTTCAAGCTTGCAGCGATAACACTTCGACCCAGCGAATCCAAAATTCGACCTCCCGACAACATAATCTTTGACCCAACACTTTCAAAATTTCGACCCTCCCAACAATAGAACTTTGATCCAGCGAATAGCCCAATAACTTCGCATAAAAGAGAGAGAGATAGCCCATAAACTTTGATTTGCCCTTCTTCCTTCTTCCCTTCGAACTTCGCACTTTTTATGCACTCCCTTGAGTTGATATCCAAATAGATCGAATTGCTCTTGTATATATAGCCTCTTTTGTGGGTCGAATTGTCCTCTTGTACGTTGACTTCATCAGATTAGGGCCAACTTGGTGTGGAGGTGACAAAATACATTTTTGACTCAATAATAATTAATTTTACATAATACAAAAGCCCAAGGGTTTTATTAAATGGACAATGACTCTAATGACTCGTATAAAACCTAAAAGTCCACAATCGAGACTTTAACCTATAAAATGATGACCCAAGCATGAAACCCATGCTTTAATAAGTAATTGTAATAATTATAATAAATTATTTTTCATTCTTTAACTCAAATATAAATATGAAGACCAAACCTAATTACATTCTTCACACCTCTTACGTGCTCAACCAACTTAACATCTAGCGGAGTTGACTTTCATCTTTAAGGAGGCATTAATATATTTAAAATTTCCAATATATTGACCATGACTAACATATTTTCTAACAAATACACTTTTGAAGTCTGAGATTTCTAGTTCCTTTCCATTTATAATTTTGGGATGATATAGTACTATTTCTTTGCAACAATAACATAGAAGAACATTTCATTATTAAATTTGCAACAATTGCTTTCCTTCTTTTTAACTTTCTCCGAGTAATGAAAATCAGTATTTTCAAATTAATTGTGAGATGTAAATCACCATTTGTACAGATTTTGGTTATTCTTATTCTTTTCAACTACTTTTCTTTTGTCTTTTTCCTCAACAATATTTTGTTGCTTCTATAATTTTTAATTCATTGTTGATTTAAGACTCATCACCATGATGTATATTTCAACCATGGTTCATCTTTGAGTTCGAGAAGTCGTGTTGCAAAGGCCTCCCACTTGTGTGTATATTCATTTAGAAATAAATTTAACATATACATTAGCTTCTTCATGATGAAACATTTTTTAAATGCTCATCGCTGAATTATCTTTCAGTACATAGAAACACTATTACATTTCTTAAACCGTCATAAAAACCAATTATAAGCCTCATAAATAAATAATTTCAATAACTCATTTTTTAGTTGTTTTACCTTGTTATAGATCATTTCTTGATTTTTTGAATTACTTGTGGTTACAATTATTATAGTTCATTGTCAACCATAAATATGCAATATATAAAAAACTATCAAATTTTGATCAATGGTTGATTTGGCCTTTATCCAAACTAGTGACTGTAGCAAAAGTGTACAAAATAGAAAGAAAAAAAAAATGAACCATGGATGTATATAGAAAGTATATAAGTGATCTGGCGATTGTAAAATAGAATCATACGGATGCAATGGTGAATAATGTATAGTGGATACTGGTGATTGCTTTGTATGGATAGCATTGATACAAAGTATACACGTTTCTATAACCCAATGCCAAAATCTGTGCTTTCATGTAATGATATAACATTAAATTATAACGCAAAAATATTCCAATGGGAGATATATGTGTGCACACTTGTGGGCGCGTGCAAAAGATGAATGGCTATTTACAAGAAAAAATGTTTATGCCATTTATGTCGGAGTTGTCTATAATGTGACTTTTTGGAGATTCCGGTGACGGAATCCGGCAGAAAAAATTGAGGTTAAATCTTGATTTGTTGCAGTTAAAATGGTTTTTTAACTGCATATTTGGATTCAGCACCATGAAAAACCCCTGGGACGCTTTGGTTGTGCAGAAACTAGCTATCAAACTTGCGATTCCAATAAATTGCTGCCGGATTTTGACAGGAAAAACCCACCGGAAAGGCTTTCAAGAAGTCACATTATAAACAACTGCATTTATGTCATAAATTGCAGTTGAGATTTTATGTGATGTACCTTTCCATACTAATTACATCCAAATTATGTGTCCTGATTCATAGATTCTATGGTTTAATGTTTTTATTCTAATTACATCCAAATTATGTGTCCTGATTCATAGATCCTATGGTTTAATGTTTTTATTGTATTGCATTGTTATTTTCTAGACATAACAGTATTCCGTGGATCAATCCTAGCTACATATACAAGCTTTTGAATGTTTCTTTGAAAAAGAAAGGTTCATTTAGTATTTGGGGTGACTTAGTAACATTACCAGTGAAGATTCTCTCCAAGACACAAATAAAAATATGGGTACTAAATCTGCCCAATCGCATGTATCTGACAAGCATTATTTGACAGCTAAAATCAAGGATACATAAACCTTGCAGTCTTGTGCAGATGTTCATACAGTTGTTTTTGAATATCGTAATGAAACCCGATATTTGTTATGTTCTCCAAAAAATACAGTCCTAACAAACAATTGAGGAACCAGTAAATGAAATATCCTAAATCTGTCTCAACATAGAATACCGCTGAATTACTATCTATTCTCATTAAATGTAGGATCTAGCAATCACAATAACCCCACTTCATGATTAATACTGAAGAATCTGAATAACCAAGTTCCAATTTTTACAAATTTTACATGTGAAGAATTTTGGAACGAGATTTCCTCGGAAATAGAAAATCAAAATGTTCTGCTATTGCTTTGTATGGCCAGTTTTTCTCTTGTGACGGTTGGATGGCCAGTTTTTCTCTTGTGACGGCTGGAGTCAGAAACAAATCGAAATGTCTTACCACAGCCTGCGACTGGACAAACATATGGGCGCTCTCCGGTGTGGACACGGATATGCTCAGTTCTTGCCCATGGCCACTTGAAGGTCATTTTGCAACCTTTCTCGGAACATTTCAAGGGCCTGTCATCGTCATGAACACGTCGGTGTTGTACAAGGTATTTGTGTGAACCAAACCGTTTCCCACATCCTTTATAAGTGCAAGCATTACGTTTGTGCATTAGCAGCTCCTGTTTTGTTTGGAAAGTCATAATGCATCCTTCAATGTCACAGGGATATGACCCCTCCTCTTCTAAATCCTTACTGGAAACATAATTCACTACCTTTTTGTTTCTCTTGGGCATCTTTCTTGATGAGGGTGGGCGCTGTTGTGTGGAAGCCTTGTCCACATCTTTATCTATTGTCGCTGCATTTGTTTGTCTTGATCTAATCCTCAACCGCGTAGTTGGACCTGAAAAGGAATAACCTGCAACCATTAACGAAAATTTAACAATGTCAAAAGCCAATAAAATTTCAAACCTTGTTGGTTGAATGCAAAATAGCAACCTTACTATATTTTACGATAGGGTAAACACTAGCTATAACCAAAAGAGCAGCAAGCCTACTTAGGGTTCTGTTAACATTTGAAATCCATAATGTCACCTGAAGTTGCAGAGAAACATAAGTCAATCTGTCCTTGGGAGCTATCAGGCTCACAGGACGCCTGTGCTTCAGAACCTGGAATAGCATTCTTGTCAGATTTTGGAATGTTACTGTTGCCTACATTATTTTCTGCAGGATTTTGGAGAACCTCAAAACTATCATTACGGGCAGCCAGTTTCTTCCTTTTGCTTCTCATTTTACCTGCAGATGCAATCTGACAAGAACCTTGTAACGATGATTTAATTCCTGCAGATGTGGACAACATCAACTGCTCAGACATTTCCTTTGAATCGAATTGTCTAGATGAAAGATCACCACTCTTTACCTGGTCTAAACTACCACTCTTGTCTGCATTGTATTCAGTCTTAACTGTCTCAATTTCACCGTCTACACAATGCAAACTACTGTCCAAATTAACCTTACAATCTTGGGAAACATGCCCATCAGTCCCCATGTGTGTCTCAGCCATCTGTGTTTTTCTCATTTTGAAATCTCCCTGTTCAAGATAATCCCCCTCTACCTTACAAGTGACTCTATTCTCAAGCAAACTCGGTTTTGAAATCTTGCCTGCCGTCAGATGCAAGCTTGGCTCTATATCCAGTTTTCTCTTTGACAAAACAGAAATATCCTCAAAAGAAGTCATCCCAACAGAGGCTCCGCAAAAAGGGTCCTCTGGCTTTGGATCTGGTAAACTAGAAAAATGCGTGGGGTCCTCCACAGGAGTGTCTAAGATTCTGTCCTCGAAAATTTGAACCTTCATTTTACTATCAATGACTGCTTCTTCCATTTGCATTTTTCTTTTCGTAGACAAACTTCTATCTACAGCCAACTTTACTGTAATTTTGGGCTCGATATATAGCTGCTTATCACAGGTTTCTTTTGTGCATATTTTGGACTTAGACTTACTGTCTAAATCTGTTGTTGATTTCCTAGGACATCCTCGAGATCCACTGATTTCACTGTGTCCTATATGATTACTTAAGAAAGCAGGTTGCTGTGAAATGCTTTGACCTACTAAATATGGATGAACTTGGTTAACCATCCAAACCCTCCCACACCACTTTCCTGCAACTGTTATTTTCTTCTGTTTGCTTGCTTTCTTTTTAGAATCCCCATTGCCCATTCGGACATAGGAGGAACGTGAGTTTCTAAGTTGCCACTTAAGATTTGAAATATTTGAACCACCAAAAGCACTAGAAGAAGAATAATTGTGAAAGGATTCACTACGAAATAGTGCATCCAAAACTTTATTGTAAGGCATTTGCTTATAAAGGGGTGATCTGCTAAGTTTTACACTGTATCGCAAACTCACACCAAGTTGTGCAGTCCAGTCTCTGCCCAATTCTGCATCATCTTGTTCCTCAATAGCCACTTGAATCATTTCCAGATCATCTTCTGCTGCATTTCTAAGTGGAGTCTCTTTCCATGAATAATCAGAACCAATTTCTTTTGCAAGCAATCTTGCTCTCTTTTCTATTTTTGGATAGTCTGCAATTAACATACACCCAAACAAAAAATATTCACTTAGGTGGTTAACACAATGAAGCAAAAGGAGCAAACCAAAACCCATGTCATATTACAAACACTGAAATAAAAAACAAAGAGGCTATCATTTCAAATATTTGCAAGGATCTGCGGAAAATCTGTGCAGTTCAAGTTTCATCAAGTTCCACTTTGATAAATGCATCAGGATTTCCATCCAAAAGTCATTACAGAAAGTGGAAAGAGAAGTGCGTCTACATCAAAAACCATATTTTACTCATTTCAGGAAAAGCAATACTGACTGCATTACTTTGAGGTCAGAATTTTGAATGAGAATATAAATTAGTATTTAACTTGTTTGATAATTCATTCAATCTTTCTTGTATTTTGATAAAATTTGATCATTGTGTGGCAAAATTAAATGCAACACTCATTACCCCGTTCTCTTGATTGAAGCTGGACGTAATTTCATGAGACTAAAGCCATGATTAAGTATTTTGAACATAAACATAGATTGCTCTAGTTGAGCGAAAGATAGGCTCCCTGTTATCACTTCTAGTATGAGCAGTAGCCACCACGGGGAAAAGGGGTTGGGTTACAGATTTCACGGCTTCTATTGGAATGCAAATAAAGACAATCAAATTTCTTCAATAACGGAAGCCAACCTTTCAAAGCAGAGTCAACTGATACATGAATGGCATGTTTTATTGGTTTTGTAAAAGCACTGACATGCTTAAGTGAGAAAGAGAGTGAGAATAAAGTAGGTAATATATTATTTATTGATATTCCAATGAATGTATGTAGTGTCTTATTAACACACCTACTTGATAGTTAATGCACTGTCCATGTCTACTCACTAACCATCAAAATCTAATGCTATATGCCAGCCACATGTGAGATGATGTGACAAAAGTTACATGACATGGTATTAACTCTACACAACATATTTGAATATTAGCTGATAAGACTTGCAATTTCCTTATTTTTCTCATCACTTTTGCATCATTTTTCTTTGAATCTGAACTTTTCACTCTTCCCACTGATACCTTTTCGTCCAGTCCATGTGTTGCACCCATTTTGTCATAGTTCCAAGGAAGCGGTTGTGCCAATTTTTTCAAAGTTCAAAATCATCAGCCAGCGAGTCATCATGTCATTGTAAACCCAATTTCTGCAAATTGTAATGTAAATATTGCTAGTGTGGAATTTATTGACAAAGTCTTGGGTGAGTCCTAGTGTTCTTAGTCGAATCTATTGTAAAAGTGCTTTTGGAATAATTTAATCTATTTGGCTAAATTATTTTCTTACAAATCACTTGGTCTACTAGATCATATTGTGTCGCAAAATTGAATAAAAAATTATGAGGGTTTATAACGAACGGGTATCCCCCCTTTGAAGGTTGAAGTGTGATTATCCAATGTAAAAAATATTTTAGTACATGGTCCCTCACAATCAGACACCATGGCTAAAATATTTGAGGGTGGAAAAATAATTAATCCTCTCATGTATCAATTAATTAATTTTTCTGACAAAAATAAAATTAAATCTTAATCCAGAAAATTAATTAATCTAGAGTCAATTTTATTTCTTGAGAAATTAATTTCTAAGAGTGGAAAATGACCAAAAAATTCGTGGGTCATGAAAAAGTCAATTTTTTGAGATCCCCCAGGAAGGCAAAAATGGATTTTTTAAGAAAAATAAGCACTTGGACATTGGTGGTTAAGTCAAAGTCAAATTTTTGGAGAAATTAATCCAAAATAATTATTTTTGGATCAATAAAAAAATTATTTTACTAAGAAATTTGAAAATTCCTCAAAAAATAGATATTTTTGACGGTAGAAATTAAAATTTGATAAGTATTTATAAACGGTTGAGATTATTTTGACAGGGATCAAGCAAACTAGCCATTGTTTTCCACTTGGAGGATTAATCTATAAATTATAAGTCATTTGCTTCTCAAGTCATGATGATAGTGACTCTGGTTTAAATGTAATTTTGTAATGTTGATGTGTGTTAGGAAATCCAAGGAGTTGGTAGTTAAATGATTTCCCTTAGTAATGACATTATCTTATGATGTCTTTATCATTATTAATTCTTTCGATTTATCTTTTCTTATGATCAAGACTAATGCCAAGCAACAAATAATAGAGTACACAAGATTTATGCATAATGTCAAGACAAAAGCCCCCTCAAGAGGAAAACCCAGTCACAAATTCTTCCTTCAGTAGATTCAAAAGATGAGACGACCAAGACCCTTACAATCTAGACCCAAGACATCCTCCATCAAGTCATCCTTGAAATTGTGATAGCGCCGAGACCTTGACTATGGTGAATCCTTCACATTGTGGTAACACTGAATCCTTCATTGTGAGGTATCACAAAAAGTCTCCATTGTAATCTGCATGAGCTTTTCTTCTACAATTCAACCGAGACGTGTCCATTGTTCTATCATTGAAATGCATCTACAATACCATCGAACTGAGGTCACTTATCTGAGCTCCTTCCTGCAATGATACCGAATTGTGACATCGAGACTATGTTATTCCTTTGTTGTGATATCCAAATTTCAAACTCAGAAATCATCCGAGCTTCCTGTAATGATACCGAAACTCCCTTACTATGATTACATCGAGACTTACTCCTATAATATCCAAACTTGTTCTTCTCTGTTAGAGCACAGAAATTACCACTATGAAATCCCAACTTGTGTATTTGATGTGAAGTTCTTACACTTATATATTTAGTTGTTTGTCCATGAAATAGGCCGACATGAATCCATGAATAGTTGTGAATCCACTTAAGATTAGGCTGACATGTAGGCTAACTTGATGAAGATGTGTTTGAGGCAAACAACAAGGATGCTTTGAGGAGGCTGATGATGATCAAGGAGACTTTGATGGAGGAGTCTTTGATCAATAAACAAATTGACTTTGACCCAAATAAATAATGCTAAAGCCTATAATGGAGGCTTGACTTATACATTTGAGCCAAGTATGAAACCCATGGTTTAATAAGTCAATTCAATAATAATAAAAAATTATTTTTGCTTTTCTTTTGACAAATATATTACATTTTGATTTCAAGTACAATTATGAAGACCGAACCTAGTTACATTTTCCAACAGTGTGAAGCCATTGTTCTACTAGGAACGTTTGAAATTCATAATAAAAGACTTTGGGGTTCAACTCATGGTGTCTTTGTCTCATTGATATGTGGTATGTGTTGGGTATGTGTTTTCCTATATTGTGCTTCAATATTATATGGATTCTTATTTCATTTGTAAATGATAGAAACATTCTATTGGTAATTTTTGGGCTTATCCTAGGTGATTCAATTCAGTGTATGATCTAACAATTTTCTCTTCAGAAATATATAGAGTTTGCAAGTTCCCCAGCCCTTAGCCTCCAAGTTCACAGACTATGGGTACAGGTCGACCTTGCTTGAGCTTCAGGAAATTTATGTGGTTTTCTTACTTCTCTAAGGTTGTGGTTAACATCTATCTTTCGAAATACATCAAGCTAATGTCATTATCATAAAAAATATTCTTCAAAAAATATTTCAAGCATTGTATATTTGTATGTAATTTGTAAATTACTTTTGGAGAATATTTTCTCTATATAAAATTTTCATCATTCCAATTGCATAAGATCCTTGGTATTATTGTCATTCTTGTTTCATTGCTAACATCTATAAGTGAATGATAACTTTACATTGGCATTTAAGATCAAAGAGTTCTTAACTTGAAGACTTCCTAATTTAATTTAATTCTTAACTTGAAGGCTTCCTAATTTAATTGAACAGCTCTTGAATAATTGGCACTGATCAATATTGATATACCTTGGAGGCTTCTAATTGTATAAGAGCATTTACAATCTTATTGTCTCTTTTGAATAATTGTCATTGGCATCTCATATTGTCTCATTTACTAATTGTCATAAGTGGATAAAGTGCTCTATTGTTTATCTATTGTGGATCTTTGGTTATTGAGTATTTCTATCTTGTTGGCACTTTTAAGCACATTTCATCTTGTGTTAAGATCGTCATTAATTTGTTATTAAGTACTCTTCGCCATAAAACAAATTATGACTAAGTACTTAACATAAGCAATCTTAACTAAAGAAGCACTCATTCACCTTGCATCTCATCCTAAGAGCTAGTCTTGCATTTAGTAACTTACCTCCAAGCATAAGCTTGGTAGATAGTAAATAGGACCACCTTTCTCATTTAGCGTGAGGAGCCTAGCACCTCTTTAGTGGCTAACAAAGTGACTTTGCAGTCGTTAGAGCCACAGTGTCTACAGCGCTAAAGGCACCGATTGGTTAGTACCTAAGGGGAGGTATCATTAATCAAGTATTTGCTTGCTTCCCCTTAGCCTTTTTCTCACAACCTACTCTAGAGACTAGCTTCGAAATAGTTAAGAGGAAGGATACACATTGAATAGGCATTTAATTAAAAGTAACCAAGATCCTTGCATCACACCTAGGTCTTAAGATTTGCATAACACATAATATAGTTAAGCATTCAAGCAACGGTTGTTCATCCGGTTACTTGGTCTTTAATCTATATAAAGCAAGAAATTGACTCCATGAGGCATTGGTCTCACGTCTAAATCTAATCTAAACTATAAATATTTTTAAATCAGCCAAGTGGCTTAGGCAATTCAATCGTGTCTCCATGACTCGTTGGTTGCGAAAAAGTTTGTTGGCAACCCCCATCCCCATAGGGACTAGCCCCCATCGTCTATTGTTGGGAGACAGCTAGAACGGAGAAGTTAGGGATCAAGATGACAACCCCTGACCTGAATTGTTGTCACACTACACTTGTACAATCTAAGCGACAACATTTCTTGGCACCATTGTCGCAGACCAATTTATTGGACCTTGGCTCTGTGAAATTTGTCTTAATTATCTTTACTTATGTCATTATCATGCAATCATGTTATGTGCCTTTACATTTCAGTTTGTTAGAGTAAATTTTTCTATTCCAACAAAGTTTCTATATGAGCATAATGATTTCAATTTTGAATGGATATCTATTTGATGGACTTAAGTTTTCTTGGATACAGGATTTTGGATTCTCACGTCACTTCAATTAAGCAACGTGTCCCCATATGGAGCCAAATGTTCCACCAATTTTGTCACAAATCCAAGAAAGCAATTGTGCCAATTTTTTCAAAGTTCAGAATCATTAGCCAGTCAATGATCGTGTCATGGTAAACCCAATTTCTGCAAATTGTAATGTAAATTATGCTACTATGGCCATTTAATGTAACAACCTAGGTAAGCCTGTGATTTTGGCGAAGAATTTCATCCTAGGAGGTTTTTCGTCTCATCGCATTATGTGTGTTTCTAAACACTAATAATCGACAGAGTTTTTCCCTCCAACTTAACCCAAAGCTCCAGTGGAATTTATTAACAAAGTCTTAGGTGAGTCATAGTGTTCTTAATCGAGTCTATTGTAAAAGTGATTTGGGAATAATTTAAGCTATTTGCCTAAATTATTTTACTACAGATAGATCACTTGGTCTACTAGATCATATTGTGTAGCAGAATTGGGTAAAAAACTAGGAGTCTATAACGAACAGGTATTCCCTTTTGAGAGTTGAAGTGTGATTATCTGATGTAAAAAATATCTAAGTGCATAGCCCCTCGCAATTAGACGCCATGGATAAAATATTTGAGGGTGGAAAAATAATTAATTCCCCTCATGTATTAATTAATTAATTTAAAGATAAATAAATTAAATTAAATCCTAGGCCAAAAAATTAATTAATTTAGAGTCAAAATGTTATTTCTTCATAAATTAATTTCTCCAAATGAAAAATGACCAAATATTCGTGGGTCATGAAGAAGTCATTTTTTGAAGATCCCCCAACAAGGTGAAAATAGATTTTTTAAGAAAAATAAGCCCTTGGACCTTGGTGGTTAAGTCAATTTTTTGAAGAAATTAATACAAAATAATTATTTTTGGATTAATAAAAAATGGTTTTAGTGAGAAATTCGAAAATTCCTCAAAAATAAATATTTTTGACGACAGAGATTAAAAGTTGATCAAGTATTGCACGAATTATCTATAAATTAGAAGTTATTTGCTTCTCAAATCATGATGATAGTGACTTTGGTCTTAATGTAATTTTGTAACGCTAGTGTGAAGCCATTGTTCTGCTAAGAACGTTTGAAATTCATAATAAAATACTTTGGGGTTCATTTCATGGTGTCTTTGTCTCATTGATCTGTGGTACATGTTGGGTACGTGCTTTCATATACTGTGCTTCAATATTATATGAATTGTTATTTCATTTTTAGATGATAGGAGCATTTATTGGTAAAGTTTTGGGCTTATTTTAGGTGATCCAATTCATTATATGATCTAACAATTTTCTCTTAAGAAATATATTAGAGGTTGCGGGTTCCCCGACCGTCGGGCTCCAAGTTCACAAATTGTGGGCACATGCCGACCTTGTTTCAGATTCAGGAAATTTATGTGGTTTTCTTACTTCCCTAAGGTTGTGGTTAACATCTACCTTTCGGAATACATCAAGCTATTGTCATTATCATAAAAATTATTCTTCAAAAAATCTTTCAAGCACTGTATATTTGTATATAATTTGTAAATTATTTTTGTAGAATAATTTTTCTATATAACTTTTCTAACCCTTGTTTGCAGCGAATTTGGGTTTGGGATTTTATTTTGACTTTTGTATATATTTGGGGTCTTGGGTATCTTTTATTTCATTTGTGCAGGTCAAATCCAAGCTATTAAAAGAAGATTTGCTAGGGTTTTGAGCTAGATCTTGGCCCTTGAGAGTAAGATCTAGTCTCCAATTTTTTTTGCAGAGCCAACATCAAAGGAAATTGGACAAATTTGAAGCTCTCAAACTAATTCACATTTTGGCGAGGGTGTGTAAATTTTTTTAGGGCCTTCAGGCCCAGTGTGGCCCTCTAACCTACTTGTCTACCCTTTTAGGGCTAGCCATAGACCAAAATCTAGCCTCTTCCTCCTTGCCATGGGCCCCATCAACCTTAATGTCAAACCGTAGGCTCTCTTTCTCTTAGTAGCAAGCCCTCCAAGCCTTGCGGTAGCATTTCCTTGGCCTCTAAGGCCTCGCTGCAAGCCCTTTGTGCTGCCCATCTCCTCTTGCCCTTTCCCCGCCTCCTTATTCCTTCGTCTCCCTCCCTTTCCCTTCAACTACCCCTCCTTTCCCCTACCATCAAGTTTTGAGGGCTTCTAGCCCTTTCTCGCAGTCCCAAAGTGACTTTTTTCGAGGTCGCAGCCCCTCTAGGGCTTGTGATAGCCTCTTGTGAGGCCTTCTCTCTTGACCGTAGCCTTTAGAAGGCTTGTTGTGTCCTCCTTTGATCCTTGACCTTAGCCGCAGGCCTATTAGGCCTCTGTTGCCCCCTCTAAGCCCTCTTCCTTGGCCCTAGCCTTGCCTCAATTGCCCTCTTCCATCTCTGATTTGATCATTTGTTTTTCAAACTAATAATGGCTGTATTTTGTAAAGTTTTGAGACAAGTTGGTGATTTCATGTGTTCTCTCTTCATTGGAGAACATTTGGCAAGTTCTCCAAGGCCATAAGGCTAAGGATTTGGTCGCTTAACCCTCCTTATCTCATTGTTTGCTATAGCAAGAATACAAACTCATAACAATGGTAAAGAGACACATTAAATTGGTATACAATCAACTCATAAGTGCCTAATACATTAATGAATTAATTGCATGAGTTTGGTCATCCATCATTTGCGTTACTTCATGATTTATTGATGACTGTTACACTATCTACCAAGGTCTAAAATACATTTGTGGCATAAACAATTTTTCACTGTTTGCATTCTATATCAAGTACTCTAATCTAGCTCAAGAGGAAGTGGTAATTCTAGCAGTGCTTTGTCACACTGTCATTGATTAGTTTACTATTGTCCTAAAGGGTTTATAAATTGCTTATTTGAATGTGATTGGAAAAGAAGTAATATAAAGATTGTCAATTGTATATGGTATATTGTTAAGAGAGTTTATTGTTGAGTTAATTATCACATTGCTTCTATTGTTTCTGTTGTTGCACAAAATGTCTAGGCACCGCGACAACGACTCAAATCGGGGTTTGTCACCCTAATCCCCAATATCTCTGTTTAAGTTGTCTCCCAATAGTAGACTAAGGGGGGTAAACCCTACGGAAATGGATTGAAGGAGAACTAGTTGGGAACCAACCAGTTCGAGAGACACGGTTAAGCAACCAAGTACTTGATTTAGATTTAGCAAGACATATAGGATTCGATTAGATTTAGATGATTGATACCAATGCCTTATGGAGTCAACTCTCTAAAAAGGCACAATGGTATCATAATCTTGTTATAAGTCTAAGAACTCTTTGGATGTCGGTATCTATTGTTTTCATCATTCCAATTGGAAAAAGAGTTGTGGTATTATTGTCATTCTTGTTTCATCGCTAACATCTATTGGTGAATGATAACTCTACATTGGCATTTAAGATCAAAGAGTTCTAAACTTGAAGGCTTCCTAATTTAATTGACCATCTCTTGAATAATTGGCATCGAGCAATATTGATATATCTTGGAGCCTTCTAATTGTATAAGAGCATTTACAATCTTATTGTCTGTTTTGGATAATTGTCATTGGCATCTCATATTGTCTCATTTGCTAATTGTCATAAGTGGATAAAGTGCTCTATTGGTTATCTACTGTGGATCTTTGGTTATTGAGGATTTGTATCTTATTGGCACTTTTAAGAACATTTCATCTTTTGTTAAGATCGTCATTAATTTGTTATTAAGTACTCTTCGCCATAAGACAGATTATAGCTAAGTACTTAACATAAGCAATCTTAACTCAAGAAGCACTCATTCACCTTGAATTTCATCCTAAGAGCTAGTCTTGCATTTAATAACTTACCTCCAAGGATAAGCGTGGTTGATAGAAAATAGGACCACCTTTCTCATCTAGCTTGAAGTGCCTAGCACCTCTTTAATAGTTAACACGGTGACCTTGCCGTCGTTAGAGCCACAGTCCCTACAACGCCGGAGGCACCGGGTGGTTAGTACCTAATGGGAAGTATTGTTAATCAAGCCTTTGCTTGTTTCCCCTTGGCCTCTTTCTCACAACCTACCCTAGAGACTAGCTTCAAAATAGTTAAGAGGAAGGATACACCCTGAATAGGCATTTAATTAAAAGTAACCAAGATCCTTGCTCACACCTAAGTCTTAAGATTTGCATAGCATATAGGATAGTTACAAATTCAAGCAGTGTTTGTTCATCCAGTTACTTGGTCTTTAATCGATATAAAGCAAGAAATTGACTCCATGAGGCGATGGTCTCACGTCTTGTTGGAAATATTGAGAGGTATGGTGAATCAGTATTTCTTTACAATTGTTATTTTTTACCAGTTTAGATCACTTATAATTAGAACACAGAGTAAACAATGATAGAATAATACTTTTATTAATCAATGACGAGGACTTCAATCCTCCTTTTACAATAATCAAGTACAACAATAGCTTAAGGCTCCAACCCTGAAGACTCCAACCTTTAATCGGCCAAGCTCCAACCTGCAAGGTGCCAAGCTCCAACTTGGTCTTTATGAGGCTCCAACCCTCTCCACTGGCACAGAATTCAACCTAATCTTCTTGAGGACTCCTATCCTCTAGGGCTCCAACACTCTGCTTTACATCTTCAATATAGATTCAAAGGTTATTCAAGGCTTCCAATGTCTTCTGCAGCAAACCCTAGTAATTCTCTCAATCAATCTTCAATAACCCTTCTTTCATCAATGACAACTTTATGGTTCTCAAGAAGTGACTCCACAACTCTTCATGTCACTCAAACAATTTTCTTCAAGGTCACATTATGAGGGCTCCCATCAGTGCATTATGATCTCCAAGGGTGCCTTCAAGATTGGCTTAAGTCTTCAATAATTCTTTCCCGATATGTCTTCACAATATCCTCAACAACCTTCTTAAATTTGACTTCAAGGGATCTTCAACAATGCTTTCACTAAACCTTCAAAATAGCCTTTCAATCTCAACACAATCCCAGGTCTTCAATGTCCCTTCAACAAGCCTCAATAGTGCCAAACAAGCCTTCAATATATGCTTCAAGGGTTATGAGCCCACTCAAGTCGGCTTGGACAGTGTAACAAGTTTTGACATATGTTGATTTCAAAACTTCATTTCTTTTCAATGGTAAGGAATTAGGAGGCAAGTGATTACTCATTGGAAAGCTTATGACCTCCTTTATAAGCTGATATAGTATTCTCTTCAAGATATGACCTCTAATGATGGAAATTTAAATTTTCTTTCATCATATGCATATTTTTTCATAAAAGCCCTATTAAAGAATTTCTTTTATGGAATTAGAGCATCAAGTGGATTAGAATTTTTTCACTATTTTGACATGTTAGTGCATGTGATCTTCATGCATTAGGATTGCATATAAGGACTAGGGTTTTCTATGACATTCATACATCTAAGGTTACTAGATTAGGGCTTCATCACATGGGCTTTTAACTCATTAGGATTAGGGCATCATTTATTCATTCTAGGACTTTTAGGTTAACATGAGCATCTTTCGGATTTCATCGTATGAATGAGCCATGCAAGGGCATAGACCTAGGGTTTCATCAAATAGCTTTAGGGCTAGTGCCAACAAGAGCTTTTCCATGTATCTAGGGTTTTCATCTTCAACAAGTAATGTTAGGGTTAGGGTTTTGCACTTAGGGTTTGGTTATCTTCAACAAGGCATCTAGGGCATCTTTAACAAAGCTAGGGCATTATGTATCAATCATTTAGGGTTAAGGCTTACTTCATTAATGGCTTGACATCATATGCACATAGGAATTTCTCCTAGGGTTTGCATGAGGTTAAGGCAACATCACAAAAGGGTTATTCATCCATCACAAACATTTTCCATCTCCAACAATGCCATATTGACATCAATGACAACCTTGACCAACACGTCTAAATCTAATCTAATCTATAAATCTTTCTAAATCAACCAAGTGGCTAGGCCATTCAAACGTGTCTCACGGACTAGTTAGTTGCCAACAAGTCTTGCATTTCTATCTTCCACAAGGACTACCCCCCATAGCTTGTTGTTGCGAGAAAGCTAGAGCGAAGAGGTCGAGGATCAAAGTGAAAGCGCCCAACCTGAGTCATTGTCACACCGTGCCTGTACAAGCTGAGCAACAACACCATCTATACAATGATCAGTTTCAATTTTATGCATTTTACTTTGAATTTGAAGACTTAGAGCAATGCCATTTTCTAACATTTCAGAGATATTCAATGGTAAAAGTTTCATTGTTGAATTCATCATTCCGCAGCATGCAAATAAGTGCTTCGGTAAACTAATGTGTTATTTTAAGCAATGTTGCAAACATCCTGATTTTTTTGCGAAATAGTGATATTTTCGCCTAACCGATGTTTGCCAATTTTTACCAATATTTTGGGGGTATCTTAATTTTGCCGATGTTTGCCAATTTTTACCGATATTTTCTCAAATTTTATGATTTTTTGGTTTTTCAGACCCTTGCCTATTTTATCTCGATGGTGATGTTTGCAACATTGCTTTTAAGTGCTAATGAGTTCCTTCCATATGTTAGTCAGTTGATGAGTTGGCAACTTGGCACTGCACGCTACATAAGATGATGAGAAGACCATTTTGCAATGAAAAATGTGTTCTATCCAAAGTTGTAGTTACAAATATCTCCACAAATTATGACAACTTGGCACAGTAGAACATGATACACCTCATTCAATCAGTTGCTCCTTTCGAGGAAGAAGGATCTTTCATCCTCTCCATGTTGTGGAGGAGAATGATAAAGTAGTTAGGGGATTACCTAGTTATTTTTTGTTCTTTCCTAGAAATCAAGTAATTACCCATGAATCTAAAAGAACAAATTTGTATAAAGAGTTATTGGAACCATTTTGGTCAACAACTAGCAAAATAATCTTCATCCTTCCAATTCCAATTACTAGTAATTCTTACCATTTTTTTATTATATTATTAGACATCATTAAGTGAGTCACAGAGTGTTTCTTCTACTTTTTCTTCTTTATCGTTAAGAAACAAGTTATTGTAATCATCGTCTAGAGAAAATCTCCAAAAACTACTATTCAAATCTTTAATAAACTTGAAAGACAAAATTGTTGAGATTCCATATACAGTGTAGGTGTTTTGAGAGCTTACGTTCTCTAGTTGATAATCTGAAGTCATTTTCAGTATATCTTGGGTTCATTGATCCCAAGCATTTCTAGAATCAACCATTAACTATACTCTAACACACCCATTTGAAAAAAAAAGGTATTATGTGTTTCTTTATTATCTTCCCCCCCTTATTAGTACCATCACTTGCACCTACACAATTTCTTATGAGGGATTATGGTCTAATGTTGATCAGAGATCTCTACTCTCTTCTCCACTGAACCATGAACCACATTCTTTTCAGCCTTCAATTTCTTGTCCTAGGCCACAGACCCCATGGTATACCTGCACTAATACCATATTGGTTTTACAAGAGAATTCACATGCATGAATGCACGAGAGAAAGAGAGAGAACATAAATGATAAGATGAGTTCAACAAGACTCAAAATTATAGCCAATGGGAATACATAGTGGCAATGTGAAAGCAACTTCTATCATTACTCTACTAAAAGCAGAGAAAGAGCCAACTGACTAGTAGATAGAGAAAGGTAGATAAGTTTATTAATGTCCAATAAAAGACCACAAATATGTCAGTGACACTAAGTACATCTATGTCAATGCAAAATGGGAATGTAAGAGTCACTCCTATCAAAGAAAGAGAAAAGATCTAATATATAAGATCTAAGAGCACACTACAAAGTTGGGATGTAAATACAAAACACTATTGATACAAAACCCTGGAGGAATACCTTGTACAAGGGCATATTATTGATTGAACTTATATAGTGTCTTTTAGCATACATACTTGATCCATATTGGATTGAAAACAAAATGAAAGAATGCAATATTGAAGAGATAACACAAGATATAGTATTGCAAACAGAGTATTTTAGTGAAAAACAAATTCTATTGATGAATCAAATGTGTAAAACACTGCAATATACATACCAATACAAAGTGGCGAAAATCGTAGTAACTTCTCTAAGAAGAGATGTGACACCTATGCTTATTTGCAAAAAACACATGATAAAGGGGCTAAAACTACTTAACATAAATGTCCAACACCCTAAGAGACAAAATCCTTAAGATCCAAAAACCCTACTGGAAATATTGTTGTCATTGATGCGAAAGACAAGGTGACCAAGACAGATTGCAAGATGAATATTGTTGGAAATATTGTTTGGACACCCACTTTTTTATGCCCATTTTGTTGGAAACACTGGGAAAGGGGTGATGAATCAATGTTTCACTTCAATCAATTAATTTTAACTTCACAAAGCATTAATTTTATTAGCATTAAATTAAACATAAATCAGCAGCATCATTCAACAATGTACAACATCAAAGACAGTACACAAGAGCTTTTTAGGTGGAAACCTTTTCGGAAGAAAAACCACCGAATGCTTCTTAATATTGGTCATTTAAAGATTACATCAATAGGATGCTCCAATTTCCAAGATTCTCCAGCGACAACTGGAAGGATTGTTAATTTTAGATAACAATGGTATGTTCTATGCTTAAAACAATTTACTTCAACGTTCCTTTATCAACCCAATGACAATTCCAATTATATCTAGTAGCAATCACATTACAATAAATGCAGATAGAACATAAAAACATATGTAGAAAACAAGCCAAGAGAATAGGACACCAGATTTGGCGGATGCCACAGAAAAAACCCCAATGTGGGGAAAGCCCTTTGATCAAATCTTCTTATTATTATTCAATAGTACAGCACAAAGAGAGAGTAAAAAAATCAAATTCATTTGCCCAATACATAGTCAAATCCGCCCTTTCAAATTCTGCAGTCAATTTCAGCCCTAACCAGAAAGTCAACGTTGGTCAAAACAACAACACTTCACCAGTGTACCTCGGTCCTCTTGGTCAAACTCGGTTTGAATAGGTCAAATGCAGCCCAAAACGACTCAGTCAAACTTGGTCAAAGGAGAGAAAAAATCTGTTGTGATTTTCTGTAGTCAAAACAAAAGTCAATATTGGTCAAATTGTCCCAAACACCTCGATTTTTGTGCCAATAAATGTGGCCTCAAGAGATCGAAATTTTGCCCCTAAAGCAATCAAACATGGTCAATGAAACCTTGGTCAATAATGGTCAATGCTATCCTGAAACCCTAAAATTCGACCTGCAATTTGATCCAGAAATGTCTTTCCATCCACACATGTGAGAGAGAGTTTATCTTCAAGCTATACGAACCAATCAAATTTAGAGAGAGAAGAAATGATGTGAGCTATGTCCAAATGAGGAGAGGGATCACTCCTATTTATACAATTCGAAGAGTGTGAAAGGACACATCTATTGGGCTTCTTGAGCCTACATTAAGCTAAGGTCAACCTTAACAATTTGTGCATGAGAGAATAAATTCAAAATCCCACTTCTGCTTGACCGGATGAAATGATCTTTATATCAAATTTGGAAATCTCGAAAAGAGGAATCCAATGCAATAATGATCTCCATCATATGAGTTGTCCCAAGGTGGAATTTGGCCCTAGTTGCCAATTTTAACAAGGAGGCCCCAACCCCCTGATTTATCAACTCCAACTGAAAGGACGCTCCAACACCCTAGTTTACCAGCTCTAATTGGAAGGACACTCCAACGCCTTGGCTTTATCAGCTCTGACTAAAAGGATGTTCCAACTCCCTGGTTTTATCAACTCCAACTTAAAGGATGATCCAACACCCTACACAAGCTCCAACCTACCTTAGCTCCACCCTACTGTCGCGAAGTGTTCTCAAGCTCCAACCTGAAGGAAGCTCCAATCTCCTACATTACACCACCCTGTCAGAAGATAAAAGAATAAGATTTGCCATTGTCTCTATCACTACATCAATCTGTGATCATATCTGTCTTTGTCATACAATTGTTGCACCTGTCTCAACAACTCTGCTCAAAAATCAAACCCTAGCTTGAACAATACAGTACTACTCAATACTCTTTGCTTAACAAATAGATCCATTGTTGCTCAACATGTATATCTGATGGCAAACCCTAGTAGCATCATGTAGATCCATAATCAATCTCTAAATGAAATCTCTGTACTAGTAGCAACCAAATTCCGTGAACCATAGCAAACTCCTATTTATAAATAGCATCAAGCCCTGATCTCAACCTTCAGAACAACTTTTGTCCAAACCCTAACAAGATAACATTTAGCAACATTCAACTTGCTCAACACTACCATACTTCTGTTATGCATATGAAAACCCTAGTTACATAATTTGGCAAATTTACTAAGGGAACAGCTTGGTAAGATGAGAACAATACTCTTTGTAATCAAAACACTTTGTAATACAACCTAGTCTCAGATTGTGACACATCTTCCAAAATTCAATTTGGACTGAAAACAAATCCAGAAACCCTCAAAACATTCATAACCATACAATAAATTAAACGTCCTACAAATTGTCCATTTTAGGGTGTGCTACAAATTTACCACTTTCCAACAACAACTCTATAATTTTTCTTTCACAAGTATGCTATTTATTCGACAAATTGAACTCATAAAGAAATTATAAAAAAAATTGTGAAGTTTGATAGTTGTCAAGATTCAAACATATGTCTTGGTGGATACAATCATACAATACCACCGAACAACTGATAAACCAATTCAATGTGACTTGGAATCCAACTTATACTTGTTTTTCATGATTGTCCGTTCTGATTTTGTGTGCGACAACATCGCTTTATAACATGGACAAATTATAGCCATACCCAACACATCATTCCAAACTCTACTCCATATCAGATTGCAATAGATCTTGGTCAGTCTTAGTCTTTTGGCTATTCAATATATGGCCACCTCATTCTACATTATGACCATAGTGTGTTGACATGGCTTGGCATGTGGTGCCAACAACATTTTCATTTCCAATATAGATGATTTGATGAGAGTCAAAAACGTGTTTTCATGCATGGTCTATACCTGCTTCACATTGCGTGGAAAATCAATCGCTATATTTGGCAGTGGCAGCAAGATCCCATATTAGCTATAGGTCCTTCTTGCATTTGTGCTGGAGATGTTGCCAATGCTATGGGATTTGGCTCACAGGTCATCCTTTATAGGTCTTTCTTGGAGAGCCTTTCAACTTTTCCTTAAGCATTTGAGCCTCTCCTTTGAATGGGCCTTGGAAATCACATTATACCTTGCCATTGATCCTATCATTCAAGTGATTTCCTCCATACCAAGACTCCTCCCATCGGTGAAATTTGATAAAGAGAAGGTAGCATCGACAGAGGTGACAGTGGGTCCTTGTCCCGTTGTTTCCATTTGGTCTAGTAGTTGTACGTTAGGTACTCCTCCTAGGACCCCTCCTAGATTGAGCAGTAACAATTTTGGCATTGTTCCTAGGGACACGAGACGTGTGTCTTGTTTTATTTACGACATCATTGATATATCATTCTTAGTGACTCCATTGGAAGAACGAAGCCCTAGTTCTTCATTAAACTTTAAGGTCAATGCTTGTAGAATGGAGCAAGCATTTCTCTAGGCATCTCTAACTTCACCCCTGCACTCCTACATAATTTGCGCGTATATCTCAATAGGATGTCTTTCTTTGATGATTTTCCCACTTTGGACATCACTAGCATCCTTGGGCACCCCCATCATCTCACAAGGAGGATGGTACGTGGGGTGCCCATGTTTGATGGTGATCCACTCTTTGCAAATGATCATGTAGAAAGATTTATTGCACATACTTCGAAGATGAAAATGGTCCACCGAGATGTCCTTATATTGTTGATCATGAGATCCCTCCATGGTCATAATTCATGGTTGCATAATCACGAACCTAGGAGCATCCCATCTATTGAAGAATTCGTTGATGGCTTTCTTAGCCAATTTTAAGTATGCCCTGCACTAAACATTCAAGAGGAAGCCTTCATTAAGCATCATGATGGCCTTGGGAATCTAGATGATGAGCAGGGAGTAGGGTCCTCCCTGGGTCCACATTACGAAAAGGGTGATGACGATAATTTTCAAAAAATGTGTGATAGGGAGGATGAGTTTGTGGAGAGTGAAGTTGAGGTTAAACCTACCTTTTTCGAAGATACTATTTCTCATAATCAGTTGTTTTAAGACCTTAGAGAAGGTGATCCCGCTCCCCCTTTGAACTTTGATATCAATGATTACTTACACATTGAAGAGGGGAAATGGGAAGTTCCTAGGCATCGTTCTGATAACGAACCTATCTAATATCTATGACACCAATGATGATGATATCAATAGGACCCTTGTCTTCACTCACAATCCTAAGGGTATAGTTGAGTCTCATATGGACCCTTTCCTCAACCCTTCTCACACTATCACTAAAAATGAGGAATTCTCTCTCTCTTCTAAGTGTGATCATCATGGGAAACCTGCTTGTTGTGTCTCTCTATATCATCAACCTACCTTTCTTTTCGATCATGACCTTTTGGTGGCCACAAACCCGATATAGATGATAGGATCATGATGAAGATGATATGTCTAAGGTTGCCATCCATCAGAGGTTTATGAGCTTGATTGTTGATATCTCTATCTTTTGGTTGATCGAGAGAATCCTATGGAATAGACTACATCCTTTTATTCCTTTTTCACCCATGATCTTCCATGTGTGGTCATTCTATTTTCCCATCTCTCGTCCTTTTGACCTTCCATATGGCCATTCTTGCCTGCGTTTAAGAATCAAGGGAAGTTATGTATAACGGGATTCTTCTAAACTTCATAACAATTTGCGAAGCACTTTACCAATTTATCTTAGCTTGATCTTCTTCTTATTATTAGTGTGTGTGTTTACTTCATCGCACTACTACCAAAACATGAGAAACAAGAACACAAGATATTGGCTCTCTGCCAAGGCCAAAGCCTCTCTCTCTTAGAGAGGAAAACCCTTTCGTGAATTTCTCTTATTGAAGCTTCTTATTGATCAATGCAAAACCCTAGACCCTTGACTAGAATATCCTCAAAGCACAAGTCAAGTCCTTCCTCCTCCTTCCTGCCCTTTGTTCACCGGCACTTAGTCCTCCTTCTTTCGACACTTCATTCTCCTTCTTCCAACACTTTGCTCTTATTACAATTATTGGTAGTCCTTGTTGTACTTGCCCTAGAAGAGACAATTATCCTTGGTCTCTAGTCAAGGCCTTCACTAATGATGATTTCTTCCTTCTTCTTGACCAACCGAGCTCCTTTTTCAATGTGTAGGTACAGACTTGATATGGCAATCCTGCAGCCCTAAATTCTCGCACGTGTGAGTGACCTTGTAGGCCTAAGTTTCAAGCCCAAACCAAGATGAATATATGACGGTGATTTTGTCGTTGATATAACAATAGACTGCCCTCCTTTTTCTCGCACGTGTGACTTTAATTTGCCCTAGAACTAGCCCCAAAACTTTGCTTTTCTTCCTTCTTTCTTTGCGCACTTGGAGACCCCTTAAACTTCATCCTTCTTCACTTTTCCTTGCTTCTCTTGCTCACGTATTTCGGAGGTGAGCATTTTTCATTATGAGGGAGTGGATAGCCTCTATATATAGAGGATTATCCCCTCTTTAGGTCGACTTGAGGCCGACATGGTGTTTCTTCATCATTTTTGTTGCTAGGAGGATGTCGTTGCATGGAGAGGACTTAACTTTGCTTGGAGATATTTCCTTTGACTCTTATACAAGTTTATACATAGTGTAACATGCCCTTAAGGGTCTTCAATAAATACATTGACTCTTTGACTTCCTAGAAGCACTTAAATATGTGCTTGACCTACTTCAATGAGCAACAAACTCATTGATAAATATAAAAAATATATATATATATATTTCTTTTCTTGAATAAATACAAATATCAAAAGTACGTGTTTGAAGACCTAACCTAGTTACGCCTTCTTCAACACTCCCTCTTAACTAAGAAGGTATTCATAAATCATTACAAGGTGTTTGGCTATTTTTCAATCTTGAAGAATTCACATAAGAGAAACCGGATTGGCAATCCATCTATTATAGCATCATAATAACCAACATTGTCCATAGGAAGGCCTTGACTAACAGCGTTATCTCTCATTAGATCAGAGCACAATGTTGGCAAGACCAATGACTTATAGACACCTTAGTCATTGCCTCTCAAGGTGCAAAACCACAGTGTTCAATAAGTATGACCTTCTAGGACTATTATTGCCTTGGGTTCCAAGCTCTCAAAGAATATCAGTCCTCTTGCCTACTCTTGTCTTGGATGCCCTACACCTCCTCAAAGAGTATCGGATGCCAGATGATTACCCAATCCTTCCCATTCTTTCTTCCCAAGTGAAGACAAGAATGTTGTGTTTGTCTCTTCCTCTCAATTGAGGAAGATACGCCCAAGTATCCTCTGACAAGGTACCTGTCCAACTTCCTTTGTAATTGGAAACTTGCTATAACTCACTCTTAGCTAGGGACTTGTCCATTCATCAACAACTTCTTCTTCGTGATACTTCAGCGGCTTGATGTCCTCTTCTTTGATGTCATGAATTCTTTGTTCTAACTTCTTTTTGGTAGGGCACCAGCCATTGATCACTTTCCTTCTTGGCTTGTCATGTCATTCCTTCTTCATGGAAAGTGTCCTTTTAGATGTGTGTCAAGTTCTTTCATCATCTAGCTACTCCTTTGTCATCTGTCTATGCTTTTAGAATACTTATCACATAGATGCTTAGTTGTACTTGCTTGTTTCCATGCTTCGATTTGGTAGCCCTTCATGACTTCATCCTGACTTGCTTCAACATTAGATAGTGCTTTTGTTGGATGGCCTCTTCATCATGACATCTTCGTAGAGTTGAATCAGCTATTTGCACCTTAATATCTCTAAGGCCTTCATAGGTGTCAAGGGTCCTTTGATCTTTTTCTTCCTTTGTCAAAGTTGTCATGCCTTCTTTTGGGACATGTCTTTAATGGATCTTGTTGGATAGTGATTTCTTATGACCATGGTGTTCTTCACATGCTTGATCTCTTTCTTCATTTGCTTCTTCTTGAGTTGTTTAGATAACAACCTTATACTTCCCCATGAGAACACTTTCTTCTTTCCCTGATTACTTGAACTAGTCAACATTTTCATCACATGTCTTTTAGATAGCAATCTTGTACTCCTTAGGAGAGTATTGTCTTCTTCACTTGCTTCAAGGAGTAGTTAACAACCTTATGCTCCTTATGTGAGCACTTCTCTTGTTGACTTGTACATGCTCTTGAGTATGTCTTCGGTGAAAAAGATCTTTTTGTAATTGATCATGTCTTAGATCTATTCTCATGACTTTAATAATATATAAGATGACATGACTTTACCTTTTAGTGCATAAATACCTCATCTTAATTCTTTTTTGATCATCTTGGCTTCATTTGATGGTTCTTCTTGATTGATGTAGCCCTTTTTTGCTTCATCCATTCTTGCCTGCACATCATTCTTCCTTGTATTCCATGAATGGAATTCTTGTTCACACATCTGCTCTTATTTATGAACCTCCTTTTGAAGATTCTTGTCATAGGATCTTGTAGATCCTCGTCCTGCAAATGTTTCTTTCTTTTGATGATGGTGGCCTTCTTAGGATTTACAATCATGATCACTTCTTCTTTTATCATGGATGAGGTCTTATAATAAGTATACTTCTATATGAATATCTTGAGCTATATGTACACTATGCTCCTATATTCTAGAAGATATTTCTAACCATGCATTTTGTTCTATTTCTAAATGCTCCTTCTACATGAGTATTTTGAACTCTATATATATCATGCTTCTAGATTCTAGAAGATGTTTCTAGCCATGCATTTTTATTCTATTCCTACATGCTCCTATACTAAAAAATTTGAAAGAAAACTTTAAGTACACTTAGTCATAGTAGAGATCTAGAGGATCTTCCTTCTTTTGCTTCGTGTCTTCTTCTTTCACCTCTTGAGTCATGTGAGCTTCTTCCCTTTTTCTTTTGTTGTTGTCCTTCTTATGTTTTGGGCAATTCCTTTTGTAGTGTCCATATTCTTGGCATCCAAAGCATTGGATTTATCATTTTGGACATATCTCTATTGTTTGTTCTTCAAGGACCAAATTTGCCAAATTTTCCCTTTTTCTTGGCCATGATTGCAATTGCTTGTGCCTTTGATCCCACATCCTCTTTTGCTTTGTGTCCAGTTTCCCCTATCTTGCATAGATACCATAATTCACTTAGTGGGGTAGCTTCCTTCTTGACACATATGCTTGATGTGAAGTTGCCCCAATCCTCAAGTAGAGCATTGAGTACTACAGTTGTCATTTCTTTGTCAGACATGGCTTCTCCTAGCTTTTGAAGTTGATCTCTCATCTCAAAGATCTTCATGAAATATGGAGCTATTCCTTCCTTTGATATCTTCATCTTATACAAATCATTTCGAAGAGATATCACTTCTCCAATTATGCTTACCGAGAATAGATTGCTTTTGATGTTTCAAGTTTGGAGACATAAGGAATGAGAGAGTCTTGGATGGATACTATTAGAATCCTCTGAGCTCTTGTCTCATCCTTATTGTACTTGGCTAAGGCTTGAGTTTGTTCCTTAGCAGCGATAGTGATATTCCATTTGATGTGTTCTAGAAGTTCATTCTCTTTGAGAAGTAAATCTGTCCTCTTCTTCCATGCAAGGAAGTTAGTGGTCCCAACCAATTTATTTTTTTCCTTGCAAAAAGATATTGATGTATAATCAGAAGGGGACATATAATTACTTGATAGAGTTTGCGATGTAGTGGACTTGCTTTCTTCTTGAAGACTTGATGGCTTGCCTTCCTTGGATCTTGATGTTCTTCAAGTTGCTTTCTTCAAATGGACTTGATTGATTACTCGATGACTTGGCTTGTAGTGCTTTTCCTTTTGATGATGGTGTGGCTTGATGTAGGTTCCTCCTTGATTTGTTGTTCTTGTAGGTGCCTTTATACAAAAGGCTTCTCCTTTTTCTTTGTAGTCTTCTTGTAGTCCTTTCTTGTTCTTGATGAGATTGAGACTTCTTGAGATGCCCTTTTTTTGATGTGTCATCTAAGCTCTGATACCATGTTGAAGAATCAAGGGAAGTTATGTATAATAGGATTCTTCTAAACTTGATAACAATTTGTGAAGCACTTTTCCAATTTATCTTAGCTTGATCTTCTTATTATTAGTGTGTTTTTACTTCATCAAAATGCTACCAAAACATAAGAAACAAGAACACAAGATATTGGCTCTTTGCTAGGGCCAAAACCTCTCTCTCTTAGAGAGGAAAACCCTTTCGTAAATTTCTCTTATTGAAGCTTCTTATCGATCAATGCCAAACCCTAGACCCCTGACTAGAATATCCTCCAAGCACAAGTCAAGTCCTTTGTCCTTTCTGCACTTTTTTCCTCGGCACTTAGTCCTCCTTTCGACACTTCATTCTCCTTCTTCCGACACTTTTCCCTTCCTACAATTGTTGGTAGTCCTTGTTGTACTTGCCCTAGAAGAGACACTTATCCTTGGTCTTTAGTGAAGCCCTTTACTAATGATGATTTCTTCCTTCTTCTTGACCAACCTAGCTCCTTTTTCAATGTGTAGGTACGGACTTGATATAACAGTTCTGTAGCCCTAAATTCTCACATGTGTGGGAGGTTTAGTATTGTATTTGGTTCCTTTCTCCTTCGTATGAGAGAGAATATATGATTGTGATTTTGTTGTTGATATAACCACAAACTGCCCTCCTTTTTCTCGCACATGTGACTTTACTTTGCCCTAGAAATAGTCCCAAAACATCACTTTTCTTCTTTCTTCGTTGCACTTAGAGACCCCTTAAACTTTGTCCTTCTTCACTTTTCCTTGACTTCTCTTGCTTGTTGATTTTAGAGGTGAGCATTTTTTGTTATGGAGTGGACAGCCTCTGTATATAGAGGATTGTCCCTTCTTTAGGCCAACTTGAGGCCGACTTGTTGACAATACGCTGACTTGGTGTTTCTAAATCATTTTTGCTGCTAGGAGGATGTCGTTGATTGGAGAGGACTTGACTTTGCTTGGAGATATTTCCTTTGACTCTTATACAAGTTTATACATAGTGTAACATGTGCTTAAGGGTCTTCAATAAATACATTGACTCTTTGACTTCCTAGAAGCACTTAAATATGTGCTTGACCTACTTCAATGAACAAGAAACTCATTGACAAATATAACAAAATATTATTTATTTTCTTGAATAAATACAAATATCAAAAATACGTTTATGAAGGCTTAACCTAGTTACACTTTCTTCAACAGCCCGCACCTCTGGATTTACTTCATAGGTAAGCATATAGGCAAGAATTCTTATATTCATCTAATGTTATGTTGGTTGCATTGGCTATATGATTACTCTTAGCATTTGCTTAATGAATATGTGCTTGACCTACTTCAATGAACAAGAAACTCATTAACAAGTATAACAAAAATATTATTTCTTTTCTTGAATAAATACAAATATCAAAAGTACATTTATGAAGACCTAACCTAGTTACACTTTCTTCAACAGCCCGCACCTCTGGATTTACTTCATAAATAAGCATATAGGCAAGAATTCTTATATTCATCTAATGTTATGTTGGTTGCATTGGCTATATGATTACTCTTAGCATTTGCTTAATGTAATATGCATGTTAAGGTAGGATGCATTCCATGTTGATTTTGCATTAGAACTAAACATCATATCATGTTATCATGCTAGATTAAGTGCATTTAGATTTAAAATTTCATTTACAATTAGATTTTATTTCCTGATGATTTTTATGGCCTACCAAAAGCATGGCCGATCATAAGATGCCACAAAAACATGTTGCCACATCTGCTTAGTCTATGATGTGCACGTAATAGGTCTACAGTCCCAAGAGATTGTTGGTTTTCTCATGACCTCCCCATTCAAGTACGTTCGTGAACTCTACTGAGAGATCATGTCCTAGTTGGACCCAAATGTTACCCACCACCTATGGATGATACCCATAGGAAAAACTTTCTCCTAGATTGTATTCAGCCAGTAGCCAGCAACCCTTGCAGCCACTAGATAGCTCGATGTGCCACCATCTCTGCCACCTAACCCTACCATTATGTGCCCTTGCCCATCTATGATGATTGTATATTTGAAGGTGGGCCTTCCAACACCGAGGGTATGGCTTTCATTATGTAGTTGGGTATTTTTGCTTACTTATCATGGACACTTCTGGGCATGGATTAGTGGGGGAATTCAGTGGAAAGAAAGGGCTTGTTCTGTATTCTTGTCCCCTTGTCCAGCTTGGTGGTTAACCTTCCATCCCAGTCCCTTGGGATCTCCTCTATTGGCTACTAGCTTTAGGAGTGGCACTACATGGGAAACCTCAATTTTCGCTGCATGGTCCTGCTTCCCGACACCACATACATCCTTCCCCTCTGCTCATTATAACCCCTTTTCACATATTTCTCATCTAAGTCCACATTTGTCCATTGGGTCCACAAGGAGTTAGCCTCCCCCTCCCCTTGTCTACACTTTGGGTCGGGCCTGGAACGATGCCTCGAAGGTTGATGCAGTGAAAAAGAAAATTAAAAGCATGATTTGGCCACTCACAATAGGAAATGTACCATAAAATGCAAAAGATGGTTGGGACATAAAAATTTAGCACGTATGCAAAAGCCAAACATGAGCTCTACCATTTATCATGCCCATCACACTAGTTCCTAGGAACCCCTATATGCACCCCCTACATCATTAAGTAAACAATGATTGTCCCAATCCCTAGGGGGCGATGAACTGCCCAAACTTAAGAGGGTATTCATTGTTATATCATTCACATCATGCTCACATTCCTTGCATCCTCGGGAAGTTATAAAAGAAAAATCAATAAAAGGCTAAAGGCATATGAAGGAGGGTGAAAAAACAAAGGTTGGGGTAACTCATGTACCATGATTGCTCCCTCCTACATCTATCCACCCTAGCATGTGGCTTGGAGCCTTCCCTATTACCCCACTCCGTTCCATCACTATTTCACATGACACCTGCCATCTAACGGATGTACCATGGACCTATAACTCCCTTACAAGTTGAAACCACCTAATAGGGTCCTTTCTTAACCTCCTTCTCAAACCTAAGGACACATGTACATTCTAAAGCCCATTATGAAAGGGCATGCCATTATGAAGTGCCCACTTGGTTCCATCAATTGTAAGCTCATTTGCTCAATTGCACTAAAGAATTGTTGTATTGGAAGGCAAGGAGACGCATTAGATCTTATACAATATTGCAGATAGGTCTTCATCTTGGGGTTTGGCCTCCCTATACAGCATCCAAGCCCTCCGGAGGGTCTTAATGGCATTTATAGGGTGAGCATTGACAGCCATGGGCCTCCACTATAGTAGAGAGCAGATAACCATGCCTTGGGATCCTCAACACCACTTATTGGTTGCTTGTGTCCCACTTGTTCGATGATGATGATGCAACTAGACCACCTTGCCCAACCAGCTACACACTTGCACCAAACTCTTGTTAGTTAATCCAGGGCCCAGATGCGGTTTTTTCGAAGACAAAGGAGGGCTTGCATCATTGTTCTAGCTCCTACAGATGGAGCACAGGCTTGTTCGATTCGGTAGAAGACCCATGAGGATGTTCTTAGTGCCCCAACACCACTTGGGAGCACCACAGGACATTTGCTCGGAGATTAAGGGACCAACCCCTTCATCACTCTTATTAGAGCCCTCCTATTCATTATGGCACATGAGGGACTTCATTTGGCCTTCCAATGGCCCTTCTATCTAATTTTCTATCATTTTGGCCCACTTGAGACGCTAATCATTCATGTTATGGAGCTATTTGGTGGGCTTCCCACCAAAAGTATTGTTATTGTTCACATTTTATTATAGGGGCATCATTAGGCTAAATTAGGCCATTCGAACCACTTAGAGGATTGTATAAATATAAGAGACGTGTTCTCTCTCATTCATCATCACTTGGATTTGAAATATATCTTTCTAAAGATTTCAGACATGCAATTTGTGGAATGATTTGGATGATTAAATGCATTTTGATGTGGAATATTTTCGCTCTCTCTCTTGGAGCTTCTATTTTGCAAATGTGATGGATGGATATACTCTCTTGTGATGTAAATGCCTTTTTCATGTCAATTTCTTGATAATTTGTGTCTAAAGTATGGAACGCTATGCTTTGATTTTGCTTATGTCCTAAAAATTAATGTGAATTTATGGAACACTTGCAATCTTGGCTCGTTGCATATGTTATTCATCTTGGCAAGAAGAACAAATTTTCCTGGGGGTAGGTTGTGCATATTTTACCTTGAAACTCCATCAAACCTTGCATAGCGAAGTATAAAAGTCTAATGTTGTTGTGTAGTTGGATCCATCATCAGTGGAATTGCTTCTTTAGGCCTCCTTGAAGAGTGAAATTCCCAGATCTTGATCATTTTGACTACAATCTTCCCAATAGCCAGTCATTGGTCCTAAATCCTTGGTGATACATTAACTTAATGAAATATCATTCGTTCACCTTTTTTCTCCCTCTTTTCTTTGTCCTCTAAGGATAAGTATATTTTCTAGGCCTTGGTGCGAAATTTTGGGGAGGAGGAATTTTAGGATTTTGTCCAAACAAGTTTCTTCATTTATGTCTCCTTTAGGCATCCTTCAATTTTGAACAAACTCTGACATGGAATTTCAAATAAATTGATGCCCTAGCTATCGCACCCAGAGGGAACCCTTGAAGTTGGAGATTTCTTGAAGGTTTGCACCTTGTAGTTCACATTCAAAACCTTTTCTCTTAACTATAGGTGATCATTAGATGAGCCTTTACCACAGTATATCTCTCAACCCTTGGTCTCTTATAGTATTCTCTCAAGGGGTTCTTCATGGAAAGTCACCCTAGCTTCTCCCAAAGCTCACACTTTGAACCCTAGTATAAGCACATCAATCACAAGTGAGGGATTTTCGAAGTTTTGATCTTAGCCATTCTTCATTATAGAATATTCTCGAGGTTGAAGTCATCCTTCATGGTCTTTCTTAGGGAGCCTTTCAACTTTTATGTAAGAATTTGAACCATTAAATGAGCCTCTCCTTTGAATGGGCCTTGGAAATCACATTATATCTTGCGATTGATCCTATCACTCAAGTGATTTTCTCCATAACAAGACTCCTCCCATCGGTGAAAGTCTGTAAAGAGAAGGGGGCATCGACTATGGTCACAATGGGTCCCTTTCCCGTTGTTTCCATTTGGTCTAGTAGTTGTCCGTTAGGTACTCCTAATGCCCCTGCTAGATTGAGCAGTGATAGGAACCCCTGCAAACACAAGGATTAGCCTTGAAAAAAGTATGAGCAAACCTTTAAGAGCTATGCGGCTAGGCTGAATAAGGTCTCCAAATGATCAGATCATAGATGGGTTAGGTACAAGCCCCAATCAAAGATAAAACCCTTGCAAACAATGAATATGAGGCTACAATGAACAAGAATTAGTATGTAAGGCGAACGATATGGAACAGAGATCCCAACAAACCTGCGGCTAGGGTATTGAGCCTCAAATAGGCTTGCATTGAGGCCAAAAATTCAAGTGATATACCAACGATGAAAGAAGGCCTCTCCTAGGCCTTGAAACTAGTGATTTCAATCCCTTTTTCAATGAACATTTTGTCTACAATAACCAAGTTAGCCCTTGACAATTTTACTGTAGTAATAGGCCTAGATAAAAATTATGGATTGCTTGGAACAATACTAGAGGGACAATAATGATATAAACTTGATGCTTAGGCTTGATATAGGAGGACAAACCCTTCCAAAAGTGAACGCTACCCCTGCAAGCAAAAATTGTTAACCTACAAGAGATAATGCAGTGAAAACAACACCCTAACCCTCAAGATCTTGCGGCAACTCTCTTAAGTGAAATATTTAAAACTTTAGAGCATGGGATGTTAATTTTTTCTTAGGGCTATATTGTTCTTTCCTTTGATAATTGCATTTATTCATTAACATATTAAGTTCACTCCATAACATCATAACATAATTCAGATTTACATTATTATTCAGCAGCATATGCAAATATATAGAAAGAACAATATCATCATCATCAATACGGCAAAACATAAAGGAACAATAGAGGAAAATCATTCACACGTAGAGACACCGGGATTGGTCAGAGACCAAGGCAAAACCCTTCCAAATTCTTCTCCTTATTACATTTTCATCGAATGATTCAGCAAAAGAGAGTACAATGATCCATATCTTCATTTATATAACTATTCATCAAAAGCAACTACAACATCCATGAAATGAACCCAACAATGCTTATACTCAAAACCCTGATTCTAGAGCCTTAAAACACAAATGCAAGCTTCGGACCCTGCAATTTCATCTTCGAGCGAACTTGTTCCTCTGCGGATGAGCCTCAAACCTGTGCAAGCCAAAAACCAAGATAGAAGAGTGTCTCATGATGATGTCCAAATGATGTAGAGGTCACGTGTATTTATAGCCTTCCAAGGGTGTCCACATTGCTTTAGGACCAACCTTATCAAATAGGCACATGTGGGCTTTTCTTCACAAGTACACTTCCCTTATCTGATTTGAGTGATCTTTAGGTCAATTTTGGTCCTCTCAAAAAGAGGAATTCAATGCAATAATAATCTCCATCAAATGGGTTGTCCAAAGTGGAATTTGACCGCAATTGCATATTTTAACCCTCCCTCTCACCTAGGGAAAATTCCACCTACATCATGTAATGAGTATCCTATCAACAAATCATATATAGTCTCAAGTATCTCATCATCACGTATCGTTACTGATCAGCTCTTGGTTATTCAAGTTTGTCTCTTGATTGTCCCTATTCATACGCTGAACATTATCAAATCTAAAAGAAGAATTTGTTATCAGAGGGGAGCTTGTTCTACAACCCCCTCTATTCATCGAGGAGCCACTGCTACCAACCCGGAATCACATCAGCGGGGAGTCAATTCTACGACCCGCATCATCATCAGAGAGCATATCATCAGGGAGCACATCTCAACCTAGACCCACATCAGGGAGCACATCTCAACCTAGACCCACATCAGGGAGCACATCTTGACCCGGAATCTCATGGGGGAGCTATACATCTACAACCCCATATTTAGCATAGGCTATCCAAACACGCAGGGGAGCACATCTCAACCCTGGAATCACATCGAGGAGCTCATTCTCAACCCAGAACTGCATAGGGGAGAAAATCTCAACCCAATCCTATTCCCTGTTGATCTTACCATCGATGACTCTAAGCAGTCATGTGGTAGAACAATTACATCATAATCCACGCTTGGACGAGATACCCGACATACCAAGAGGTGAGGATCACATGCCTCTAAGCCTCTCAACCCGTTGGCCAGAAGGGAAGGGACAATCCCAACAAGCCCTGCTTGTGGGTATGATGCCAATTGGGGTATACTCTGCAACGACCAAGGTGGGGGAGATACTCGACTTGTTAAAGCGAACGAGGATCACACACATCCCATGGTTGATAGATAGGGGTGATACCCTATTGTCCAGAGATCCCTCAACCCCAGGAGCCCTCCATCTTAATTCCACACCCTGGGAGATTAACAGGGAGGAAGAGTTGGCTCAGTGTCATAAATCAACTATGCTCTCTATCATATCATTATGTTCATAACTTGATCATCATGTTGCAACAGCAGCAATCTCTTGTTCATGTACATCATCAACTCAAATATCATTTTAGAACATAAACAATCATATATATCACAAAAAGGATACCATATTCATCCTCCCTCTCACAGAGGTGTGTCTCATATTACAGCACTGACTCAATATATGAAGGTATCCCAGTCTCTGCCATATACGAAATTCTTTGCCAATCGGATCCCACGTATTATTATTGTACTCAATCCATGTCATGTCCTGAACTTGCTCAAATAACTCTCTAAAGAGCTTCTTAATCATGCCAACAATATCATACTCAAAACATTATGGTAGATCTCGTACTAAGGTGGTGCATCCAAATGAGCTTCATTTTATCAATAACAATCTCAAACAACACCCATACATCCATGCATCACATAATATCTCAGACCAAAAAAAATCAATCTCATGCAAATATCTCGAAGGGTGCTAGGCGCCAACTCAATGTGTATGAAGCGGCTCAATCATGAATTTACTCATGTTATGCACAAAGTGTGTATATATATATATATATATATATATCAACGGGTATTCAAAACAGAACATCAATGCTTCAATCAATTGTCAGGTGCCAAGTCAAGTTCAACAATATCTCTTCACAACTTCTTGAAATTCAATCGGAGTGTCCAAGGATAGCATTGCAATATAGATTTTCTTTTCCCAACTTCAAAAATTGATTCATCATGCCATGGTTCATTGTTTCGAGTTTCAAAAGCCATCTCCCTCTTACTTGAATCATCAGAGGCTCATTACCTGTCAATAGTAGACAGTCAACATATAAAACCAAAACCAAAACCAAAATCAAAATCATAGCTTGGAATACTTCTGAAGTAGAGGTTTGGATCAACCCATCATCCTAGCTTCACCAGATAACTCTGAATGCGAACACATCAAGATTGAGGAGCTTGCTTCATACAATGCTCTCTGCAAATATAACACTTTACCAAACCAATATGTTCAATCTTGCATAAATCAATATTGAACAATCAAATCAACTAAGTCATCCAAATCATAACTAATATCAAAATCATCAATATCACAGTATCAAATCTTTAGACCAGGTGATAGGTAGAGCTTTCATAAATTCATGACTTCATCTATTATCATGCCAACAAGTTGTCACTTAATTATCAAACCAAGCTTCATCAAGTCATCCTCATGATCATAATATAAGTTAAATAGGTTCCATCCATTTATTGTGAGATTACTTCACATTGAATCTGTTAAAATTGGAAACTAGGGCCAAACTCCACCTTGGACAACTCATATAATGGAGCTGATATTTTTATTGGATTCCTCTTTTCAAGAGGTGCAGGATTGATCTAAAGATCATCTCATTTTGACATGTATAAATGGAATTATGAATTTATTTCATTTATGGACAAATTGTCAAGATCAACCAACAATCTAATGTAGGCTCAGAAGGCCAAAAGACACATCTATTCATCCTCAAAGTTGCATATAAATAGTGTCAAGGTCAACCAACAATCTAATGTAGGCTTAAAAACCCAAATGACACATCTATTCATCCTCAAAGTTGCATATAAATAGGAGCATCTACCTCATTTGGACACTCATCACTCACACATCTCTCTCTCTCATCTGATTGGGTCGTACACATTTCACGACAACCTCTCTCTCCACACATGCGAAGGAAAACACTGCAATTTTATGTTTTGGGCGTTGACCAAATTGCAGGAGGGTTTGACCAGCGTTGATCGAGCTACAGTTGACTAAGTTTGATTGCATTTTTCTTGAGGAATATTCTGTTTGCGCAGGCTTCATTTTTGGGCACAAAAATCGAGGCATTCAAAGTTGTTTGACCAACGTTGACAGCAGGGAAGATTCGCTGTAGGTTTGACTCTACATTGACCAAGTTTGACTGATATTTTCAAGATTGTTTTGGACTATTGTTGGAGGCCGAGTTGACTAGGTTTGACTGAGGTGATTTGGAGGAGAAATTCTATCATGTTAACCAGCGTTGACTTTTTGGTTAGGGCTTCCTGTTGACTGCTATTTGACTGGACAGATTTTGACTGATCAGTTTGGGCAAGTGAATATTGTAAATTGTACTCTCTTTGTGTTGAACTTTTGAAGAATTATAAGAAGAATTGATCAAGGGTTTCCCCAGATTAGGGTTTGTCCCTGGCTGGTGCCATATCTTGTGTCCTCTTGTGTTGGCTTGTCTTCTACTGTTGTTGTTTATGTTCTATCTGCATTTTACTATCATGATGATGTGATTGTTGAACCGGATATTGATATTGGGCTAATAAAGAAATTGAAGTAAATTGCTCTAAGCATAGAACATACCATTGTTATCCTAAAATTAACATGGTACCAGATGAGTTGAAGACAAAGCCCAAGCAAGTGTGAGAAGAGCAATCACTGAGATCTATTGATCAAGGACAAGATTCAATGGCCTCCACATCCTACTTCAAATCTAATGACAAGCTTCATGATAGGTTTGATTATCATGCATGGAAGATGTCTCTTGATTTGACTTTAGAAGAGCAAGATGTTATGGACTATGTGCAGGGAAATATTATTGAACCTCTTTCAAATGCACCGATTGCTGCTAAGACAAAGTACAAAAAAGGTGAATTTAAAGCCAAGAAGATCATCAGGCATTCTATTCATAAGCATTTAGTTGCTTACATCTCCAATTTGAACACATCAAAAGAGATATATGAAAAGTTGGTTGGCATGTTCAAAGCTAGCAATGCAAACCAAGTCCTCTTTCTCAAAAACAAATTGAAGGACATAAAGAAGGTAACAAGTGAAGATATTCAATCCTACTTCATGAGGATTTTACCAAGATCAAAAATGATCTACTTTCAATTGGAGAAGTTATTAATGACAGGGAGCTCACTCTCATTGCCCTTGGAGGTCTCCCTCGTGAATGGCATGTGTTCAACACTACTATCCTCAACAATGACAGGATTCTAGGTTTTGAAGAATTGCTAACTAGATGTTTTCAAGAAGAAACAAGGATGATGTAAATGGACATGCCTTCAAATAGGAATGATCCTATTGCATTCTTTGCTCGTGCTAAAAAGAAGAACAACGCAGAGTCAAAGAAGCAATGTCAAGGAAGACTAGGATTCAAAAATGGAAGGAAGGGAAGATGCTTCATTTGTAACAAGTTTGGCCACTATGCTAGGGAGTGTCCTAATAGAAGGGATACACCTCATGATGATGACAACCACAACCACAAAAATTTTAGGGGCAACAAAAATCAAAGGAATGGCAAATTCAACAACAAAAGAAAAAGAAATGCTCCCGCTACTCAACATGGAAATGGTTGACCTCCCAAAAGATCAAGATACTCCAAGTATGATGTATCTAATGTTGTTGATAACAAGCAAAAAGAATTTTATCTTATATCTACCCTCTCTACTGCCTCTCCTCTGGACACCTTGGGAAATTGGTTGATTGATAGTGGTGCCTCAAGGCACTTCACTAGGTATAAGGAAGCTATTTCAAATCTGATAGAAAAGGACACAAATTTGAAAATCATTCTTGAGGACAATTCCACCTATCCCGTGAAGGGAGTTGGGAATGTTACCCTTCAATTGAATCAAGGTAACACCGTTCATCTTCAAGAAGTACTATATGTACCTAATCTAAAGAGGAATCTTGTATCTATCTCGGCGATGAAGGACAAAGGATTCAAGGTGACATTCATCGATGGAAAGGTATGTGTTTGCAATAGAAATTTCAAAGAAGCATTTACTCTTGGATTCAAGGTTTATAGCCTATATCAAGTTGGAGGAAGCCCATTAGGAGCTGTCTTGCGACACATCTCTTCAATCCGAATTATGGCACCGGAGGTTTTCTCATCTACATTATAAGGCTCTACCCAATGCGAGGAAGATGGTGACAGGTATGCCTGAATTCAAAATAGAGCATGAAGGTATGTGTCAAGGATGAGCTGAGGGAAAACATACAAGGGGACCATTCCCCTCAAGTGATAGAAAGACCACAGACATTTTGCAATTCGTTCATTCTGATCTATCTGATGCAATGCCAGTGAACTCATTGGGAGGGTACTTATATTATGCAACCTTTATAGATGATTTCTCCTGCGAGACTTGGATATATTTCTTGAAGAGGAAGGACGAAGTATTCTCATAGTTTAGTTCTTTCAAAGCTTTGGTCGAAAATCAAACAGGGAAGGAAATCAAAATATTGAGGACCAATAATGGAAACGAATATGAATCAAATCAGTGCAATGACTATTGTCGAGCAACTGGCATTAAGAGGGAGACTACTACCGCATATACTCCTAAGCAAAATGGTGTTGCTGAAAGAAAGAACTGTTCTATTATAGAAGCCACTCATGTCATGCTCCATGATCAAAGTCGCTCGAAGTTCTTATGGGGTGAAGCTACCAACACTATTGTGTATGTTCAAAATAGATGCCCTCATCAAGCATTGGACTCCAAAACTCCCGAAGAAGTTTTCACCGGTAAGAAACCTGATGTTTCTCGTTTTAGAATTTTTGGTAGCCCCGTATATTTTCATGTGCCAAAAAAAAAAGAGAAGCAAATTGGATGTATCTGGGAAGAAAGGAACATTTATGGGCTGCAGTGAAACTTCTAAGGCATATAGAATCTATGTGCTTGGTAAAAGAAAAGTGGAGATAAGTCATTATTTCACCTTTAATGAAGATGTTGCCCTTGGGAAGATAAGTAACCTTCCTATTCCAAGGAAAAAGAAACAGATACAGGAAAACAAGGAGAACTGCAAGATGAGTCGATGCCTGATGTTGAAGGACCAATGGATCCCATTAATCCACCTCCTCATGAGCCTTCCTCCTCAAAAACGAGACACTCATGGCTTAGGGAAACTCTCGAAGATGTCAAGAGACGAATTGCACCAAGGGGGACAT
>APFE030995986.1:228591-254276 GCA_000404065.3 Pinus taeda | reverse complement strand
CTTTGATCATATGTTGTCTTCCATCTATATTATATTGCTGTGTGTTTGGAAACATGAATGAAAATCTTTAAAATTATGTTTAAAATCTTCAAAATTATGTTTTTTTATAAAAAAACTAAATATTTAATGTATTTTTTACAACGACCGAGTCATTGAAAATGAGTCGGCCGAGTCATTACCGTTTCGGAGTCGGAGTCGGAGTCATTGCTCGGCCGAGTCATTACCGTTTCGGAGTCGGAGTCGTAGTCATTGCTCGGCCGAGTCGGAGTCGGAGTCGGAGTTTTAAAACATTGGTTACAGAAAGGTGGAACAAAATGACCACACCATTACACCTTCTGGCATATGCATTGCACCCTAAATACTATCATTCCAAAGTTTTGTCTTTACCAGGTAGAACAGCACCAAACAAGGATTCTGAAGTGGTACAAGGATACAAAACAGCTTTGAGGAAAATTTATAGAGGTATGGGAGTTGCAATGGAAGTCCACCGAGAATTTGGAGGGTTTGTACAGTCTACAGGTAGCTTTTCAGATCCAGTAGCTATGGACGATCGAGGACATCTTGATCCTATTACTTGGTGGGGCTTCCATGGTGGGGATAGCATTCATCTCTCTACTTTAGCCACCAAGTTGTTATCACAGGTTTCTAGTTCCTCATCAGCTGAGAGTAATTAGAGTACATATGGCTTCATCCATTCAGTGAAGCGAAAGAGGCTGGAGCGGCAAAGGTTGAGGATCTTGTTTATGTTCATTCCAACCTCCGTCTTCTATCACATGTTGAACCAGAGTATAAAAAAGGTCCGAATAGGATGTGGGATGTGGAGCCTGAGATCTCTGACTTGAACCTGACACTAAATGCCATGACTCACCTCAACCTACTTGAGGATATTGTTCCACCACCAGTCCAGCCTACTGATGCAACTTCCTACATTCCAGGACCCCCATCATCTATTCATGTTGTAGAGTTGCAATATGCAGAAGATAGAGATCCATTTGAAGATATGTAAATGTATTTACTATTAACATTTATGATATTATGATCCTTTTTGTTACTTTGTATGACGGATGATGCATCATTTCAGTGTTTCAGTCTTCCTATTCATAATATATCTAATGGTTTCGGTTCTAAAAGTGTTTGATGGTTCAATGGAGTATTTGATTTTTGAACTCTAAAGTGTTTTTTAAAATTTTAAAAATATTATTATATTTTATTTTTTTGTACGTGACATATCCTTGCCGTATCTGGATCTTGGATTTTCAAAAAACTAGCGGATCCGAATCCGGATCCGTATCCGTATCCGTATCCGAATCCTGGTAACATAGCAAATATCTCAGAATATGTTTTTCTACTATCCAATGATCATGCTTCGGCTCCACTTAGAATTGCCTGAGAACATTTATTACAAAGCATATGCCTAGTCGAGTATTCACCAAGTACATCAGCAAGCCAATCAGTTGTCTATACTTGGAAGGATCTACCAGACTCAATTTGAAACTCCTTAGTCTTTTCAAGTTTGTGATCATCGAACTTGTCATTGGTTTGCAATCCATCATGTCAAACCTCTTCAACATCTTGATCACATACTTCCCTTAACCCAGAAAAATCTCATCAAGTCCTTGCCAGACTTCTAGTCCTAAATAGTAATGCATCAGCCCTAGATCCTTCATGTCAAATTTCGCTGCCAATTGCTTCTTACATTCTTCAATTCAACCTTCTACACCTGTTAAGAGAAGATCATCATCATCTACATACAGAACAATGATTATCGGTTCACCCTGTACAACCTTAATATAAAGCTTCGGATCAGCAGAACTCTTTATGAAGCCTAACCTCTGAAGGTATGCATCCATTCTAGCATACCATGTCGTCGGTCCTTGTTTGAGGCCATATAATGCCTTCCTCAATTGGCAAACATATGCCTTTCTATCTTTAACTTCAAATCCCAAGGGTTACTCTATATAGACTTCCTCATCAATTGTCCCATTTTGAAATGCAGCCTTGACATCCATTTGGTGGATGTTCCATCCCATCGATGTTGCCGAAGAGACCAATGAACGTATAGTCGTATACCTTGTTGTCGGAGCAAATGTCTCTTCATAATCGATGCCTTCAAGTTGAAAAGAACCCCTAGCCACAAATCTTGCCTTACACTTGCTAATACTTCCATCTACTACATGTTTGATCTTATACATCTATTTGGGAGTTACCACAGACTTGTCATCAAGCCTAGGCACGATCTCCCAAACTCCATTCTTCATTGTAGATTGATATTCTTCATTCATGGCATCCTTCCATTCTTGATGATTGACATATTCTTCAAAAGTGGATGGCTCTGCTTCTATTAGTTTTGTCATGTAGGTTGCATACCCAGAATATCATTTGGGCTTCTTTCTTTTCCCTGAATGAGCCCTGAGTTGCTCCATGATCTTCTGCATCAAGTAGTGTTGACTTCAACCAATTAAGTCTCTTTCTTGATTCAGGGATGACCACAGGTTGAATAGGTTCAATGGGACCTTCATCTTCATGGTGAGATTCTTCCTATTCCCTATCAACTTCTTCTTGAAATACTGGAAGCTCTTCATCATCAGAGTCCATGGGAAGTTCCTTTGATTTTTGAATGCAATACTTTCATCAAATATGACATCTCGACTGACTTCTATATGGTGTCCTTCCTTTATGCAGATTCTAAATGCCGTAGAGCACTTGTTGTAACCAACAAATGTTCCTCTCATGCCTGATGGATCCAGCTTCTTTCTTTTGTCCTTCGATGTGTGTGTGTGTGTGTGTATATATATATATATATATACAGGACAACCAAAGATTCAGGGATGATCTACAGTTGGTTTCTTTCCAATTAATACTTCTTCGGGATTTTTGATATCCAGTGACCTGTGGGGACCTCGATTTTGAATATATACAGTGGTCTTCTTGGCTTCTCCCCACAGAAACTTCGGTAGATCTTGATCATGCAACACTCTTTTCACACTTTCTTCAATGGACCAGTTCCTTCGCTCTGCAACTCCATTTTGTTCCGTATTATATGGAACTATCGGCTCCCTCTTAATCCTAGATTTCTTACAAAAAGCTATAATTTCCTTGGATGTATACTCTCCTCCATTATCGGATCTTAGTATCTTGATTTTCCTTTCTATAAGGTTTTCTACTTCAACTTTGAATTCTTGAACATTTGTAAATACTTCGTCCTTGGATTTCATCAAGTAAACCCAAGGTTTCCTTGAATGATCATCTATAAATGTGACATAATATAGATGACCTCCAGGTGATTTTACACTCATAGGACCACAAACATCGGAATGAATAAAATCCAAGATTTCTTTTGACCGTGAAGCACTTCTTTGAAATGGTCTCTTGGTATCCGTACCCAATGCACATCCTTTGCATACTCCTTCGTGATCTTCTTTTAATTTGGGGATTCTTTCTACTATAGAACTTATTTGGAAAGGTTTTGAAAAGAAGATGGCCAGACCATTATGCCATAATTCACATGGGTTGATTTCAATGTGAACCAAAGCTTCTGCAAGAGGAGATATCAACCTGTAAATCCTTCCTTCACGCATACCAATTACTATAGCATTCTCTATGCTTGATTTTTTACTCCATACTATGACTCTTCCATCAATGAAAGCGCTACTCTATCACCCTTATCTTCTAGACTTCAAATAGAAAGTAAGTTCTTATGCAAACATGGTACAAATAGGATGTTGTTGACATGAATGTTGCTTCCATTTTCCAGCTCTATAGATGTAGATCCGATTCCTCTTACAAGATAGCTCTTATTATCTCTTAGTTCCACTAAGAGAATATTTCCCCTTTGATAATGTCCTAAGTTGTTTGTGATGACTAGTCATGTGTCTGCACCACTATCAATTACCCAAATATTCTCGTCTTGGAATGTGCCAGAGAGTGTTGAGAAGAGCCCTTCAACCGTTGTCTTGGTTCCTTCCTTCTTTGTAGTGAATAGACGATTCCATCCTTCCTTGATGCCTCTCTTGAGATGGCTTGCTACCTCTGAACACTTCTTAAGGAGCTTCCTCAATGCAGTAGAGATCTTCATAATGCCCTTAGTTAACCTTAGCTCCGATACCATGTTGAAAAGGGAAATGATTATAGAGATTTATCTTTACTTGATAACTGCTTGTGAGGTCTTTTTACTTATTAGCTTTGTTACTTATTATTATGTGTGTGAATCATCAAACGGTTATCAAAACAAGAAGAACAAGAACACAAAATATAGGTTGCAAGCCAGGGCCAAAACCTCTCCACTTGAGAGGAAAACCCACAAATCTCTTCTCTTCCTTATAGATTCTTCAATTTATGAATTCCAAGACATTAAGAGTAACTTCAGAACCCTCCAAGACCAAGGCCAACCTCTCCGGATGATGTGCTAACCTTAATCCTGTCAAACCCAATCAAATCTCTTCTAGTAACACTTCTTCGACCTCCACTTGCAGAAATTTCAGCCTCCACTGCAAATCTGAAATTTCGGCTCCCCCAGCAGTTGTTGTTGTCACACGTGTGAGCTTCGATCTACCTTCCGAGCTCTCCTTTGACCTTCACTTAACTTTCCCTCACTTCAGGGGCATGAGGATTACCCCTGGTGACCTTTGCTTGACCTACTTTTCTCCTTTTCTCCAAGATCAAATTTTAAGATAAAAACCCTAGGTCTTGTTGCAAAAACCCTAGCTCTCCTTAGCACGTGTGAGAGAGAAATAACCCAAACAAAGATCTTCTTAGTCTTATCCCTTCTTCGTTGCCATCTTCTTCCTTCTTTGCTAGAATGAGTGATTAGTGGCATCTGAAGGAAGACAGGTTACCTCCTATATATAGGCTCTTCAAGGTGGACGTAGCTCTTCATTTTAGGTCGACTTGCCAATTTCCATGTTGGCTTGGTCTTGGAGGGTATCTGGACACTTTCTAAGACAAATAATTTTCGTTACAAGTCACAATGTGCCCAATGGGGTCTTCAACTTATGACAATAACTCCTTTGACCTAGGACAAACCCTAGAAGCACTCAATGGGTGCTTGACCTATAAAATAAAAGAACTTGAGCATTAAACCCATGCTCCAATAATAATATTAGTAATTTTTCTTTCATTTTACACTTTACAATAATAAAAAGTACATTTCCTCTATATGAAGATCAAACCTAGTTACACATTTTTCAACAAGTTGTATTACCCCTTCATGATGGGGCAGTCCATTCCCCTTCGGGGTTGGGACATTACCCCTTAATGATGGGGTAGTTCATTTCCCATTGGGGTTGGGACATGCAAGGGTTCCTTTCTTGATGTAAGACAGCATCATGTGCTCAAGAACCAAGTGGATGGCCATAAGGGATGAGGTAGAGCTCACGCTAGGAAATGTACCACAAAATGCAAAAGATAGTCGAGACAAACCCATTTAACACGTGGGCAAAAGCCAATACATGAGCACTACCTCATCATCATGGCCATCACCTTGCTTCCTAAGGATTCTATGAGCCTCCATCATATAGGAACCAATGATTGTCCCAACCACTGGTGGGCAATGAACCGCCCTACCCTAAAAAGGGGTATTCACTGCTACATCTCACACATCATGCTCTTACCCCTTGAGCCTCGAGCAGTTAATCAAAGAAAAATCATAAAAAGGAAAAAGACATACAAAGAAGGGTGGAAAAATCAAGGTCGAGGCACCTCATGTACCATGATTTATCCCTCTTAAACATTATATACCCATGTGTGAGCTTCCCCTTTATTAGCTGCCCTTGTACCCCAGCACGCAGCCCAAGGCTGCCCCTTCTCATCCCCTACTTCATTCACCTGCCTATCACATACCACCGCCTTTTAAAGGATGTACCTTGAACATATTATCCCCTTTACAAGTAGAAACCACCTAATAGGACACTTGATTAACCCCATTTGGAGTTTAAAAGACATTGGCACATCCCGAAGGCCATTATGGAATGAAGTCCCCACCTGTGTTCCATGGTTGGTAAGCTCATTTACTCTATTTCTCTAATGACTTGTTCTATTGGAGGGCTAGGGGACACATTGGATCTTATGCAGGATTGCAGATGGTCTCCATCTTGTGTTTGGTCTCCCTATACAGGGGTCCTAACCCTCAAAAGGGCTACATTGGCACATGTAGGGTGTGTGTTGAGAGCCATGGGCCTCTACAATAGTAGATAGCACTCCATGGATCCCTGAGGATGTTCAGAGATTGCTCGAGATTCACCTATTGGACGAGAAAGATGCACCTGATTCACCTTTGCTCAGCTAGCCCCACAAACGTACCATGCACTTGACAGCTGACCCAAGACTTGTAAGATGATGTGGCATCACCTACACCATCATTAGAGCCCTTACAAATGGTCTACAGACATCTTTGACCCATTTGGAGACCCATGAGGTTATTATTGTTCACCCACAAGTTTATTGTTTGGAGAACAAGGGGGGAATCCCTTGTCCATCACTTTTGAAGGTCCTATTCTTCATTATAGCACCTATGGACCTCATCATGGCCTCTTTGAGAACCCTACGACATGTATTATTTATCATTTGACCTCTTAAGAGGCTAATTATCTCATTTGTGAGCTAGTTTGGTGGGCTTGTCACCAAAAATTAGGTATTAGCACATTATTTTATTTTGGGGCTCATGTAGGCCTAGGAGACTAATTCGAACTCCTCATTAGTGTATAAATACAAGTGAGATGAGTTCATTTTCTCATCATCACTTTGGATTGGAACTCTCTTCTCTCTTGAGAATTTCGCACTTTTTCTTGGAGGATGAATTGAAGCTTTATGGATGAATTTTGATGTTTGGATTTGGTTTATCTTATCTTGGAGCCTCTCTATTATCAATTTTTTGATAGTTGGATATGTTTTATTACATGTAAGTATACGCTTTTAATGTTATTCTTATTTTATTTTGTCATATACATTGGATTGGGAATTTTGCTATTTTTAGGCCTAATTGCTTCATGCATTTACTGCTTAAATTGTGGAATTTTGTCTCTATATAGCATCTCTCAATATATGGGCCATGTAACTTTGCATGATATTTCCTAGGGATAATTCTATTAACGAATTCATCTTGATAAGCCATCACCTTTTGCAAGTCGAAGTATAAAGTTGTAAGGTTGCTTCCCTTTGCCCTAGAAGACAAGTGAAGTAGTCTTAAGGCCTCCTTGATCAAGAAACAAGGTCCTCATTCACATTTATCCTAGACACCATTCTCCCAAGACTAATGCATTGACCTACCAAAAGGTGGTCACTCAAAAAATCAATTATTTTTCACCTTCTTCTAGGTCTAGCCAAGTTGGGTCACCTAGGGCATCACTTTCCTGACAAAGTAGACCTCCAAAACATTGATCTCCTAGCCTCTCTTGTGTCAGTGTGTCCTCAATGCCTCCTCCAAACCTAACTCTCAAGCCCTCACCTCCTCCTCCTAGAAATTTTGGTACCTTGCTTGATAAGCAAGAAAACTCTATTCTTGAAACCCCTTCTAGGAAAAGGATTATAAGGGTCACTTCATATCCATTGGTTGACTCATCCTTCACAAGTTACCTCCTATATACCAGATCTCCTCCCATCAGTGAAATTTCGTAAAGAGTAGGGAGTCTTAGTTGAGGTGACAGTGGGCTAAGCCTCCATCGTTGCCCTATGATCTAGACACCATTCTCCCAAGACTAATGCATTGACCTACCAAAAGGTGGTCACTCAAAAAATCAATTATTTTTCACCTTCTTCTAGGTCTAGCCAAGTTGGGTCACCTAGGGCATCACTTTCCTGACAAAGTAGACCTCCAAAACATTGATCTCCTAGCCTCTCTTGTGTCAGTGTGTCCTCAATGCCTCCTCCAATTTTGAAATCATTCCGACGATGGAGTTGTGAGATAACCAAAGCCCTAGCTCTGATATCAAACATTTCCCTAGCATCCCCAATGCTAGTGCCTCATAGGATCAATTTGACACCTTTAGGTGAAAATTCTTGCTTTCATCATTTCTCCCTCCTTGTCTGGGTTAAGAACATCATTGGTTGCTAAATTCTTCCCCTTTAACGTAGGTTGGGTCCACTTGGTCCCATGTGGTCCTACACCTTTGAAACATCAAATCTTCAAGAACCATTCGAGAAGTCAAGTTCAATAATGATTTTAGGGTTGGAAAACTCCTTCATAAGGTATATTCCTCTAAACCTAACTCTCAAGCCCTCACCTCCTCCTCCTAGAAATTTTGGTACCTTTCTTGATAAGCAAGAAAACTCTATTCTTGAAACCCCTTCTAGGAAAAGGATTATAAGGGTCACTTCATATCCATTGGTTGACTCATCCTTCACAAGTTACCTCCTATATACCAGATCTCCTCCCATCAGTGAAATTTCGTAAAGAGTAGGGAGTCTTAGTTGAGGTGACAGTGGGCTAAGCCTCCATCGTTGCCCTATGATCTAGCAGTTGCCCTTTAGGAATCCCTCTTATGCCCCCTGCTAGTTTGAGCAGTAACATGTCCCATAAATCTTTTGCATTTTAACATATTTTGTTTGTGGCCAATATATGCTCTTTCCTTTTCTTCTAACTGCATCAACCTCCCATGGCCAAGTTAGAAGTCCTACACAAGTATGAGAATGTATGGGTGCCAAATCCTAAAGAACCAATGCTCAGTTGAACCTGAAGAATGGAGGTGGAATATAGGGCTTGTAATGTGAGATTGAAAGTGGTAACCATGGAATTGAGCTGCATGGAACATGCTATCTTTGTCAAGGCTTCCTAAGTAGTGCCCCTCCTATACCCATTAGGTCATTAGGAGAGGCCCCACTAAACTAAAGCTGAAGATTACACCCCCCCCCCCTCCTCCATTTAAGGTGAAGGAACAACATCACAATCAAAACCCCTCCTTCCAGGTCACCCCATAATCCATGTAAATGCCCAAAGTACAAACAAGCATAAGCACCCAATTGCAAAAATGAATAAAGTACCTCCTTCATTCATGTGCTCCTGTGAGATGGGTGAGAAGACATATGAGTATCTGTGATAAAAGCGGCGAAGATATGAATGGCACATCGTCTTCGGTTATTGGTGGTTGCAGGGGCTGCTGGCTGGCCGCCTGGAAGAGATGGGAGAAAACTTTTCCATTGTGTGTTTACCCATTTTTGGTTGGTTACAAGACCAATAAACCATATGGGATAGGTGGAACCCGATGCAGCATACAAACACTCATCTACTAAAGACTGCAATAGATCCACGACTGAAGAAGAAAAATAGTTATTCAATTATACATGTCCATGTTGTAAATATCACCAAGGGTCTGGAAAGAAACTTATCAGCTTCAGGGGGAATAACAGAAAATATTGGCAAACTTTTAAAATTACAAAAAAAAAAAAATCAATTGCTTAAACAACTAAAGGAACCCTCTCCCTCCAGCCATTTTATGGGCAAAGTTAACAGTGAGTTTGTTCTCAATCCATTGTTTTTCCTCTTCAAAATGAGCAAAAATATCCCCAAAAAAAATCTCTTGCATCAGTCAAAATGTTCCATCATCTTGCAATATTTTCCAATTTATCGCAATATTTTCAAAATATCATGACATATTCAAAATTTGAAAAATATCGTGATATGTTGAGGTGATAATATCGCCACCTTCAAAATCTCATAATTTTCAACATTGTGATATTTGCAACAATGATACTGACCGCTAATCCTTGTTAAACAATAAAACGATTGTTATGCCAGAGAAACTCATTACCAATATACAAATGCTATAAGGTATGTAAGTACTACGAAGTATCCGGATTTTGGGATCAATAACAGGATAAATTTAAAGTTGAAGAAATTTCAGTGATATATTCAAATCAGATTAACCAGTCTGATAAGCTAGAGGATTATTATTTATTGAATGAATACAACAAATTATTTAAACCTGGAAAAGGATGCTAGAATCTGGTATGATTATTGTAGGATGAACAATGGATATGAAGACAATACATCCTGAAAGAAGAGAATATGTTTCCAGTAGGATTGTAAAAGAATGGTCAGCATGTTCAAAAAAGAAACGTTTCGTAAAATGCAAATCACAAGTCCTTGCATATTCATTAGAGAAATTGGGAACAAGTTTCTCTGGTGTATTCATGAATTCAAAATGCCCAAAGTTAAATTTGGGCAAACTTGTCAAACTAGGATTCAGGAATAACCAGCATAGATCCATCTTAACTCCGGATCTAACAAGCGCCAAGAGGGATCAAATCTCTTTTCACTCTAAAAGAGGTTTGCATATCAAGAGATTTGATCCCTCTCAATGCTTGGTAGATCCGAGTAAAACAAATATAGGGTATAAAACTGATCAAACAAGTATGATAAAGAAGTGTAAGCTTTGGAAACACTATTAGACTATTTACGTCAAAAAGTTGTCATATGGAGGGGTTATCTTCTTTCAACTTTTTAAAAGCTTATTTCTTCCTCAGGTGAACGTAAGCCCTCAGAGGGGCTGTACCTGGACCTATAGGTGGAATAGATTGACTGTACCCAAACCCTTTCCTAGGACCTTTAGATCCCTACTTGCTTTCATTTTAGTGCTACTAACCACTTTGCGACTACTTTGGTTTACTGAGCTGCGGCAAATGATGTGGAGGCAGGGATAGCTGGGGCAGAGATGGGCCATTTGTTTAAATAATCAATATACACATGGCACTGCCATATTTACAACCCGGAGGGGTGAGGAGGTACTAAGTTGGTTTAATTTTTCCTTTAAATAGGCTATATTCCACATGAATACCATGAGTTCTCAATACCATGTGCCATTTTTATTTTTATTATTATTTTATTTTTATAGTGTTATTTTTATTTTGTTATTGTTATTTTTATTTTTTTACTTTATTTTATTTTGACCAAGTTAAAATATTTATATTGTATTATATTAATCTTTTTATTTTATTTTTATTTTTTATCTATTTTGACATAGTCAAAACATTAAACATTAGTACATTACATTACAACATCTCTACCACATGGTATTGCCATATTTACAACCCGGAGGGGTGAGGAGGTACTAAGTTGGTTTAATTTTCCCTTTAAATAGGCTATATTCCACATGAATACCATGAGTTCTCAATACCATGTGCCATTTTTATTTTTATTATTATTTTATTTTTATAGTGTTTTTTTTATTTTGTTATTGTTATTTTTATTTTTTTTTATTTTATTTTATTTATGTTGACCCAAGTTAAAATATTTATATTGTATTATATTAATCTTTTTATTTTATTTTATTTTACTTTTATTTTTAATCTAATTTTACATAGTCAAAACATTAAACATTAGTACATTACATTACGACATCTCTACCATACTGGGCTGGAGAGCGCCTCTCGGCTCAACTAGGAGGTGGTTCAGTAACATGGAAAAATAAGCACCAGTGTGGAGAATAACTCAACCAATAACTCAATCACCAAGCTCAACAGGCAACTGAGTCACAATGAAATTCAGCAAGTCAGGCGATTCAACATAAAACAGTGGGTCAGCAACTTAGCACCAGACTTTTTATGATCAGCCAACTGAGCACCAGAATAGGCAGCTCAGCTGACTTCCAAGATTCAAGTCACTAAGTTGAAGAGTATGATAACTCTGATCTTCAGGGCTGGTTAAGCCCCACAAAATCTTAGATGGAGAGAACAAAACAGGAAAGCTATTGTGGTGTCAAAGACATCATGATTAGCAAAGAAACACTCCTTAAGGAACAATATAACATTACTTCACCTGCATGGCATAGAATCAGCAATTTAATATTACTTCGCCTGCATGGCATAGAATCAGCAATGTAACATTATTTACCTGCATGGCATAGAATCAGCAAATGTGCACCTCCCAGAGCTCGCAGTTGCTCCTCTACCTGAAGAGCATGTTCCAGGCAAAATACATGTGGTCTCATGAAGCCTTTGCAAGGTTTCCACAGTGAAGATGTTCTTCCCTTCCCCACTGACGTAACAGGAATATTTGTTTGAAGTTCATGTCCTGCCCCAGACCGTATCATATTGCCCTCTGCTGTTTTAGAAGTCTGTTTATTATGATGAACGTCTATATGTGAAGAATTAGTCATGACAGGCATAGAAACAATGTCTGAATTTTCGTCTGAATTTTCTCTAATGTTCTCATCCACATCATTTTCTAAAGGGACTTTCTTGGCTGCATGTTGGTCAGAACTAGATGGCTTTTCATAATAGCTTGTAGAGAGATCTCCACCACGTTTTTCAAAAACAGAGCACACCTCAGGAAACCCAGTGATGCATTTAGATACCGTGCCAGAATCTAATATAGAAATATTTCCCTCTACTGTGGAAACTGTCAAGTTCTTGGACTCCTTTACAGGGGAAAATGTTACACTGGGAATGCCTTCATCAGTCTCAGAAATATCTTCAGCAGTCACTCCAAATTCAATTTTTCCATCACCAGACTGATTACTGGGTAATGCTTCACTCCCAGGAGTCTCTTTGACTGATGTCTTACAGAGTGGAGTTAGAATTGACTGCTCTATCAAGTTACTGGATTCTGGTGAAAATAATTCATGGCCAATGACATGGAGACCCTCATGAATGTCTGTTACATAATCAGAAACAGATACCCTTCTTTTTGGAGAATGGCTCGAAGACAGTGGAGACCCTTTCTTGAAACTTGTACTCTGCTTCACAATGTCACAAAAAGAATCATTCAGCCCAGCATCTGCAGATGATACCTTATCTGAAGAAAAATGCAACCTTGTTACAATTTCTTTGTCAGTCCCTTCCACAGAAATTTTACTAGCTGAACCAGGTGAAGAAAGGTGAGAGTTTTCTTTTACAATACCACTCTTTGAATGATAGTTCCCAGCCAAAGGCACAATTTCAGAAATGTCAACATTATCTAATGCAACATCTTGTTCTTCATGAGCAGGATGGCATTTACCATTTTTGACAATATCATCTAGTTCATCAGAATCTGATGCATCATTGTAAGTGGCTGCCAGAAGATCCAGTGCCGATAGCACTTTTACTGAAGGAATAGGGACTGACAATGCATTAGCCACAGATCTGTTCATGAATTTTGTTGAACTCTGAGAAGCCTCATTTTGATTGTCAGTGTTGGAAAATTTGTTAGGGTATTTGTGGAGCAATTCTTTGTTCAACGTTGCATCCCTAACAATCCATCTATTATTATGAGCTGCATGAGAACTTGTGCTTCTATGAGATAAACTAGCAGATGAAGAAAATTGAGAGCTTGAATGATTCTGGAAATCATACTCTCCTTTGCTACTGATAAGATTTTCAGAACAAGAAACTGCACCATTACCTTCAGCCATGGGTTCCAATATTGCCTTGCATTTCTCCAGCGACTTTTCACTGCAGATTTTCAAAGCCGGTGCATATTTGAGCTTTAGCTGAGTTGAATGATTTGTGACATTGAATATGGGCCTTTGAATTGCTGAAACATTATCCATTTCTGTAACTTTTGTTGACTGATCTGCAGCAAATTCAGACCTACTGTACTGAATTTTTCTTTTGCTAAAATCTCCTTTACCATCTTTGGTTGAGGGTTCTGTTACGAAACATTGGAATTCATAATACAAATAAGTACAATAAATCTTCCATACAGTTATGCAAAAATATGATTTCACTGAATACAAAACTAGGGTCAGCAATTTCTCTAATCTGACCAACAGAAAACCTTGCTTGTCTACATACATATCTGTACATATACTGATTTTGCATAAAATATTAAGAATGCAATAGAATACAGAATTTTACTTCACTTGATTAAACATTCATTTAAATTTTCAGAATCAAGTATCGACTGAATCTGCAGTTAAAAGAAATAAATGGAAATGTCTAACGCATTTAAGCTATTACCAAGAATGGCAGCATCAACCAATTACGCAGTATAGTGTAGAGCAGTATTTACAAGATGGATGACATATAATAAAATAAAAGATGATTGCCAGAAAATGCCACATCTGGCAATCTTTTCACAACAAAACAAGAAGTTTGTTGGTAAACGAAATGCATATACGTTTTCACAGTATTAGCAAGTTTATTCACACATTAACCACCCCCATCTTGATGATGGACATCACAATGGGATGTTGGAGTAATTGGTGCTTCAAGAAGAAAATCCATGTTGCAAATCTGCATATAAATAAAAGCAAATATGGGAGAAAGAAAAGTCTTTACCTTTCTCAACAAATTTATCATCATCTTTATCTCTCCAGTCCTTTTCCAGATTATTAGTTTTCTAGGCTACTTTAGATATGATAAATCAAAATATAAATCAGCTCCAAAATCTTGTCCTCGCATACAATCAACAGAATGATTTTAATAGTATTTCTTTGATTTTTTTTCTCCACAAACTAGTCTCTTAATCCATTGATAGATGTTATGATTTTCCGTCAATTCTAAAACTTGTTATATTTAATATGTACAGTACCACATAGTGAGAAAGGAATGAGTCACATCATTGCAACATCTTTACCATATTTGAGACACAGTGACGCCATCTTGATTACAATCATAAAAGGGACCTTTCATGGATGTCTATTAAGATCAAGAATGATGAGAAAGGAAAATGATGACCTTACCTAAACTTGTGCTCTGGTTGGCAGTAAATGCAACTCCAAAAGAGGCAACATCTTGTCTTGTACAGCCTACAGCAGATACTCCATAATGTTCATCAACAAATTTATAATCGGAAGGCAAGAGATTTTTTGCAGCTTCCTCACAAAGCTGTATTATTGCCATACATGGGAAGCCCAAAACTCCGCAAGCAACACACGCCAACGTGCCTGAATCAAGATGCATGGAATCATCAGATGGGGAGTCACTATCCAGAGACTGACCTCCCCTAAGATTTTCCTGGAAACAAACATCTGTAAACTTATCACTACTGAAGTCAGGATGTTTTCCCTGTTGGCAATGGTCACCTAAAAAATCTCCACTTCTGGTTGGATCAGATACGAAATTCTCATTTGTCTCCAGGATATTTGGTGCACATAGACCTTTTTTACCCACCATTATACTGCCATTTGTTGAAGAGTTAATTGGAAATGCTTCTAAACAGCTTCCTCCAAATGCAGAACCACATTTTGCATGAGTTATAGTGGAAAAACATGGACAATTACTTGAAATATGAGCAGAATCCCAGAGAACTGCATAGCAAGTGGATTCCTTTTCAAGGAGAACTGAAAGCAGGCGATTATTATCAATCATATCGTTTACAAAATGTTGCTTGACAGCTATTTCCCCTTCACCTCTCTTCTTGTCTTTTAACCTGGAACTTCGAGGCTCATTGGCTAAGCTTGCAGGTATCCTGAAATCGGAAATCACAAGGCACTTAGTAAGAAATACAGTTACAGCTAAAATAATTGTTTTAAGGTCCCAATATGATATAATTACAAAAACATGGGTGATCAGTACAGGTGCCAACAAATTGGAGGATCAAACATGATCAGAGAACCAGCCCCATCGCCGTCCTAGACTAACAAAAGGCAACCCTTGCATACTGTTGATGTGCTTGGTTCAAAAAATGGCAAGCAGAGAGTTCTTGCCTGTACAAGCAAACTATTTATCGTTAAAGATGACAATTATGTTCAAATTTGATTTTCACAAATGGTGTTCAAATTTGATTTTCTCAAATGGTGGGAATTTCTAAATAAGAGAACACAAATCATACAGAAAAATACATGAATAAAAGTTAAAAGAAAATCGAAAGACATCTGGGAGAAACACAGAAATCAATGTTGAATGGACACATTCAATCTGTCTCTCACCAATGACTACAAAATATTTGTAGACGGTATCACAGGTAATGACCATGTAAGATACTGCCATAGACATCAGTTGCTCATATCCTGCAATCTTCTGGCTCGGGGGAGTTGGGATCTCTGTTACTGGAATTGCATCCCAAAATCCATATACTATATCTGATTCCCCAACCTCTCCAGATTTCTTTCAGGTTTCAATGTTCATGATGAACCATGATATGAGATGATCAATGCTAATCTCGAAAAGGTGCATATGTTAATTTCACTTCATTTTGATTTAAGAATTATTTTGATTTGATGTTCCACAATGTTTCATGGAGATAGGAATGTGCAGAAAGATGCATCAAATTTCAAGGGGCATCTATGGGAACATCATGTTCCCCAACATCGAGGACCCTACCCAAAATAATAAATATATTTGAGAATGTAAGCAGTGTTGAATGGCGTTGTCTTTGATGCCAACATCGGTTCTTGAACGCTCTTAATATACATCATGGATTACATCAGTTGGAAACTCCAATAGACAAGAAACTTTGGAAGGATGGAAGGAAACCCTAGAAGCCCCGCATTCATTGAAGTTATTAAGGATGCATATCAGTGAATTTGCTCTAGAGACCTTCATCAATTGATGCTCCCCGTCATGCTGACTCTAATGGTATGTGGCACACCACGAGACTCCTCAAGGTTAAAGAGAAATGGTTAATCAAATACCAGATCCCCCTTCATATGGTCAAAGTCCCCAAATACTATGATGATGTGGTAGCTCATCATTTGCAGACCAAAGAGCAATTTCATTAAGGAATTAAATTAAATACCTTGTAATCAATATGCTTGTGGGGTTTTGGGTTCAAGTAAGTCAAAATTAAATATTTCCCTCCCATGACCAGTCGGCCTCATGTAAATTTTGGCTCCAAATCTTAAATTCGGAAATTCAAATTTAAGAATTTTTCAGGTTGCCTCCATGACCTACTGGGCAAGTCGGCCCCTCTAGAAGCCCCTTCCATTACTATTTAAAGAAGCTCAATTTTATCCATGAAGAACACGATTTCGAACCAAGATATATGTATCTTCTATCTGCAGTTGTCAAAAAGGTCAAAGTTTGGGAGATAATATGGGCTTATTGTTTATTTCTTTGGGTTTTGGTTTTTTGCTGGTTTTGTGGAGCAAATTGAATAGAAATTCTGTGAACTACTTCGCTCTCATTCCTGACAATGTTTCGACCCTCTACGCAGACATTCTGAGGCTCGGATTCCTACAAAAGTGTATCATCTTTCATGCTCATCTCTCAAATACTGAGGCTAGGGCAATGATGCATTTTGTTTTCATGCAATGGAGGAGTGAATTTGGTCTGGCATTATTGGAGATCCGACTCACATCTGGTCAGTTATTGTTCGTTCTGTGTGTAACCTTCTACGTGTCTAACCTGGTGCAATGAGGAAATTGACAATCTCTTCATACAACAGCATAAGATCTGATATGTCAAAATTTTACATCTCCAATCTGGTGTATGGCATAACACTGTGCAGAGAAGCCCGTGTAATGTTGATCTAGTGTATAGACTATATTGTTTATTGTTTCTCTGTGAATGATAAAGTCGATGTGCATTTCATGTGAACTGTTGGCTCTTGCACCACATTCTTCACAAGTGTTTCAATTTATTTTACATTGCTCTGGAAAAGGTGCGAATGGATTAGCCAGTTTTTGCGTTGATCTAAATGTTAAACAAGGGCGGGGTCAAATACACCACTGCATAAATGTTAGAGTGAATTATACATTCAATGATCCAACAAGAGTCTGAAGGTTTGGTTCTCTGTGGTGTGCGTATACGTTTTTACTTGTCTCTTGCTTGGACTGATTGCACACTCTGAACTATATTTCCAGATTCATGGGGGTGTGGTCTGTAGTCAACTTTGTATATGCATAGATCGAAGATTCTTTTTCAGGATATACGTACAGATCTAAGTTATTTACTGAATGAGCACACTTGTGATTATTTTCTGAGTTTATATTTAAAAAAATGAATTCATCTATGGATTGAATAGTAAATACACAATGATTGCACAGCGTATTGACAAAGATATACTCAGGGAATATTTGCTTGCTAAATCTCTTTTGCAAGGATCTACATTTTCCACTTGATGAACACACTGGACTTTGAGACAGAGTAGGAACAGAGTTGCTTCATATTGAGATTAGAAAATATTTTATCGATCTACAAGGTTGACTAAATGTATTGTTCTGTTCTTGTGACCTTATTTGCTGCTGTTGTATTGGAGAATGATTCACAGTGACAGAGTGTTAAAATTGGCAACTAGGGCCAAAATCCATGTGGGTCATCTTAGTAATGGAAGCTGATATTTTTCTTGGATCCCTCTCATCGAGAGGTGTAGGATTGATCTAAAGATCATCCGATTCCGATAAGTATTCATGAAGATATGAATTTATTTGTGTTATGGGACAATTCATCAAGGTTGGCCAGCAACCAAATAAACCCCACTTGTGCTCAACGTTTTAATATAAATAGAGGTGGCCTTCAAGTCATTTCAACACACCTGGGATCTCTTCCTCTCTACTTGTCTTTGGGTTTAGTGGGAGGAGAAATCCTAAGGGATAACGCTGCCCTAATCTAGAGGGCAAAAGCCGGAACTGCTGGAACTGTCAGAGAATAGCTGGAACTACCGGAATAGTCGGGAAAGCTGACACAGAGGACAGAAGCCGAAACAGCCGGGAAAGCTGATGCAAAGGGCAGAAGCCGGAACTACTGAGAACTGTCGAAACTGTCGCGAAAAGCCAAAACTATCGAGAAAATCCGGAATTGCCGGAACTGCGGGAACTGTCGGGAACAGCGGAAATTACAGGAACTGCCGAAACAGGAAGGAAAGCCGACGCAGAGGGCAGAAGCCGAAATTGTCGGTAACAAACGGAACTGTCAGAACTATCGGGAACAGCCAGAATTGCCGAAACTACTGAAACTATCGGGAACTGTCAAAACTACCGAAACTACCGGGAACTGCTGAAACTGTCGGGAACAGTCGGAACTACTGGGAACTGCCGGAACAACCAGAGCATCTGTTTCCAAAGGAGAGCAGCATGCAAGGGACAACTAACTAACATTGGGACAATTGTATGGTACTTATCAACAAATACAGCAAGCATGCAAGGGGCAGTTAGCATGCAACAACAAGCATGCTAAGGACAACAAGCATGTTAGGGACAACAAGCAAGCTAGGGATAAGCAAGCAAGATGCAGCCAACACATAGGTCAATATGGCAACATAGTGCAGCAATGGCACAAAATGCAATACAGTGATCGGTACAGTCATGATTAATGAAGCGTGATGAGATGCAGCATAGTGATGATGGGTGCAGCATGGTGCAGCGCGGTGAGGTGCAACATGATGACGAAATGCAACACAACAATAGGTGAAGGAGTCACCTTGGAGAATCATGTCTTCAACTGATCTATGTATCATCTTCTTAGAGATGATCTATGCTCTTATCTACATAAGTCAAAGTGTTGACTTCTGTTGTAAATGTACTATCTCTCTCTCTGCTGAACTATTGAAGAACATATAACGAGAATTGATCAAGGGTTTCCCCACAATGGGGTTTGTCCCTGGCTAGTGCCACATCTTGTGTCCTCTTGTCTTGGCTTGTCTTCTGCGATTTATGTTTATGTTCTATCTGCAGTTTACTTTAATGCTGATGTGATTGCTAATTTGGAAAAGGTATTGAGCTAACTATGAAAATTAAAATAAATTGCTCTCAGCATAAAACATACCTAAAATTAACATGGTATCGGAGCTGAGGTGAAGACAAAGCCCAAACAAAAGTGAAAGAGCAATCACCAAAGACAGTTGGGAAAGGACAAAAGGATCAGTGGATTCCTCATCCCTCTTCAAATTCACCGAGGGTGAAGTCGAAGCAAAGAATATTATCAGAATGGCACAACAGAAGTTTCTGATGGCCTACCTAAAGATCCCTTCATTGGGAAGTCCGGATCTATTGGTGGAAGGAAAGGCAGATGCCTTGGTTGCAATAAGTTCGGCCATTATGCAAAGGAGTGTCTGAATGGCAGAGACACATCTCTTGATGAAGATAACAATCATGCCATAGACATCTTCAATGATCAAAGGAATGACAGGTAATGTAAATCAAGGAAATGGCCGACTCTTCAAAGAAAGCAAGGAACCCCGGGTATGAAGAATCAAATGTTGTTTTTGATAAGATAAAGAAGCGTTATCTTGTATTGGCCCTCTCCTTCAGATTATTTGGGAATTTGGCTTATTGATTGTAGTGCTTCAAGGCACTTCATCGGATAGTAGGGTGCACTCTCTCATTTGGTAGAGATGGAAACAATTGTGGGATTATACTTGGAGTCGATGCCACCTATCCCGGAAAGGGTGTAGGGAATGTTACCCGTCAATTGAATGAGGGTAACTCGATTCATTTATAGAATCTCTTTTATGTACGTGATCGCAAGAAGAACCTGGTGTCCATTTCGGCAATAGAAGTCAAAAGTTACACAGTGGCACTCATCAATGGAAAGGTACGTGTTTGAAAATAGAATTTTCAAAGATGTTTTTGAGTTCAGGGTTGTATCAAGTTGCAGGAAGTCCACTAGGGACTAGGTCCATTGACACATAGCACCAGAGCTCTGTGAGTCAAATGGTGACAGGGATGCCTGAATTCAAAAAGAGCATGAAAGTACATGTCTGAGATGTACCGAAGGAAAATCTTACAAGGGGATCATTACCCTCATGTAGCAGGTCCAAAGGTTTGGAACAATCCGAGGGGTTTGAGATTCATGATCAGGAATCTCACGTATACAGGTGAAATAAAGCCCTTTATGGCTTGAAGCAAAATTACCCAGGCGTAGCATGAGAGGATTGATAGCTGTCAGATGAAGTTGAGATTCACTAAGAGTGAAGTCGATCCAAACCATTGTTTGAAGGTTGTGGATGATAAACCTCTCATACCAGCGCCTTCTAAGGACAACCTATTTCAAACAGGTGTAGACCCTGTCACTTACAGAAGTAAGAGGGAGTTGGATTCCGGATGTGGAATGGTAAACTACAAGCCCGTGACTACCTCAAGGATCTTAACTTTCAGAAGTTATATGGTGATGATGCCGCACCAAATTTGGGAAATGCCTCTGAGTTCCATAAACTCATTTGCATTAATGTTCTTGGTGAACTTTCGTCCGGACATATGTTTTGCAGTTAGCATGGTGAGCTCATATTTGGTTGAGCATCACTGGATTGGTGCTAAGAATCTTCTGAGATATCTTCGGGGCACAATCTCTCATGGATTGAGATATTAATGGTTGATTATTATGATGTTCCATCAGTTGATTTGACTATTGCAGAGAGTATGATTACATGTGATTAAGTGCATTGATATATATTGCAGGGTTTGATGGTCTAATGAGCAGAATATTTTGTTCATCAGAGATTTGTTGCAAAAGCAGATTTGATTAACCAGAGATTGTATTACCGGTTGTTTTGTATTGATTTCAAGCACAGGTGGATCCAATCTAAATATTGTGAAACGTGGCCTGCGTGGTGAGCTGAAGGTTGGAGCCTTCAGGGAAAGTGGCAGCTTGTTGAGTGTTGAAGAATGTAACTAGTTTCGTTCTTCATAATTGTCATTCTACTCTTGTCATGATGTAATTCTTAAGTACCTATCAAAAAAAAAGAAAATGATGTAACAAACAAAAGAAAAATTATTTGTAAAGCATGGGTTTCATGCTCAAGTTATTTGTCACCAGGTCAAGTGTCTTTGTCATATTGTAAAAGACCCTTTTGGGCACTTGTATCAAGAAAAGGAAAGTTATTTTTTATTTTAGAAGTGTCTAGAAGGCTCCCCAAACCAAGTTGGCCAGCCTAGAGAGGGCTATTCAAACCTCTTAGAAGGCTATAAAAATGAGGCACCTCGACCTATTTGACACACACAAGTTTACATCTCCTGGATTCGATCTGAAGTTAGAAGGGTATGAAGGCCAGTATTTTTTGCCAGGGAAAATTCTTCGCTAGATTTTTGTCAGTATTTTTCTCTGTAGGATTGTCAAATTTCGGCATCCAGTTGTACTCAGAATTTCTCACTGCTGCATAATAATAAAACTCTTAGTTGCTACACTGGTTTTCCCAAGTTGGGTTTTTCCATGAACTTTTGTCCAAAAATAATTGTGTTAGTTTTATTTGTGTGTGCTAGCATTTCTCAACTTCCAACGTTTTATTTTTCCACAGAATTTTATTTGTGAAGTTTGCAGTGTGTTTATTTCGATATTTGTCATAACAGATAAATTGTTAATAAATTAACAATTAGGAGAAATAATATCAGTTGCTGTAATGGGGTTCAAGTTTGGAATTTTCACACTTAACACAGAACCTAAGTCTTATAGTTCAGATGTACGCCAAGAGTTATCCCTACTTCAGACCTTAGTTGTCTTCCTTGTAAGAGAGATTTGCCCCCAATCGAACCACAAAACCCAAAAGAAAAATAAACAAAACAGAACCCCAATCTTCTTCATTATTTTGTGCCTCAAATGACCGAAAATTTCATAACATAAAACATATGAAAACTTCGTTGAGATTTGATGTGTTATGAGATATAGCTCTTCTTTTATAGACATGTGTGAGTAAAAAAAAGGGGTTTCCAAGGTCAATGTTGGAGATGACTTGAGGGGTTTAAACTTTAAACTCGTTTAAAACAAATTAACTTGTTATCTTAAGCCCTAAGTAAAAAGGAGTATTACCTTTTTGGTGAACAATTAGACTTTTTAATAAAGAGGGACATCTTTTGTGGGTGCTAATTAGTTGGATACCCTTCCTAAACATGATCTCTCCTCAAAATATGGCAAGTAACCCATGTGTTTGATATTGGATGCCTTCAACCAATAAAATTATGCCAAGTCACCACCCCTTGGGATTTTAGCCCAAAAACTGGGGTCATCAACTTCAAACGTGAATATCTCTCAAACCAAGAGGCCTCTTGGGGTGTGCCACATACCACTGGAAACATCTCGACGAGGAGAATCCAATGACATGGTTATCCAAGCAAAACTCAATGATTTTCCACTTCAAAAACCCTTGACAAAGTAGGCGTATGTCCTCAATCTAGGGAACCCAAACCCTAGGACTAGGGTTTTCAACCATCCAACAGTGGAGTTTCCAACTTGATGTAATCCAAAAAATTATAAGAAACATTCATTATCAATTTGACATCTATGACTTGTGTTTCAGCCAAAGTCAAACCCCAGGGTTGACATTAATGACAACACCATCCAACAATCTCCCATTTTGTCATTGATGGCAACAGACATACTCCTTCTACGAGTACAACTCCCCTTGACTGCTTTGGTCTCCTTCTCATGATTTCTCTCCCCCTTTGACATCGATGGCAAAGGGTGGACCTGTAGCTAGTTGGTGCTCCCCCTGATGAGAAACCTTCCTTTGTCTTTCTGCAAAGTACTTGTCTACTTCGAAAAGCCTTTCTTAATCATTGTTGCAATGACTTGTCTCCCCCTATCATGCTATACTTCATATAGATTGTGTCTGTTAAATATGCCATGACCATCTGTAATTTTGAACTGCTAACTTGCTATTAATGCTAATGATTCTTTTGAGTTCTTCTGATAATCTGTCAATAACGATCATTGTGGGCCTGTACTCCTTTGAATATTCATCCCCCCTAAACCTATTATAGACTTGACACATATGTTTTGAAGCTGCTCTTTTGCCCATGATGTTGCCTATCTATCAATTGTAGACCTGTCCTCAAAACATGCCACATACTGCTACTTAGAATCCCCCTTTTCAAAATTCAAAGAGTCAACCAGTTGGTTTCTTCAAAATAATGTATCCCCCAACTCTTCGGTTGGATCATCCTGAACCATGTCATCATCCAATGTATCTATCGATTCATCGTGACCTTTCTTCTTTACAAACCCTAAAAGCATGACTATTGATACTTTCTCATTTACTCGGTCTTCTTCCTTTTGCTTTCTTCTCCAAACCTTCTTGTACATGATATCAGGTTTGTCATTCATGGTTGATTCCATCTTGTACTTACAGTCACAAGCTATGTGCCCATAATTGTGGCATTTGAAAGATTCAATGTTGGAAGTGTCATTCATTAAAGATTCCATCATGTATCTGCAATCTCAAGCTATGTGCCCATGATTATGACATTAAAAACATTCAATGTTTGGCCTAGCTAACATGTACTTTCTGCTAACAAATTCATCGTCAAACTTGTCTCGCACTCGTGCAAATCTACTTCTAGGGTTTTGATAATTGTATTGTCCTATGGGAGAGATGGAGTCATGGAAGATTTAGAGTTTGGATTTATTTCCACTTGTCAAGGAGGCCTAAAAGACAACTTCGTTGGGCATTAGGGCTTAATGGAAGTAAGCTTCAAGGTCATTTATACTTCATTCAACAATATTTGGTGACTTGTCAAAACAAGGATGTCTCTATGAACATTCATTCATTCAAACATGGCCCAATCATGATCCAACACTATTCAGAGATTTAATTTCCACAATTTTGTTCTAAGTCAAGCAACAAATTAACCCTAGAATAGCGAAAATTCCAATAACATGAATTCATCAACATAAAGAATCAAAATAACATTAACATATTACTTACATGTAAGAAGAATATATCCAATCACTAAGATATGCCAATCATAGAAGCTCCAAGACAAAGAAGAAGAACCAAACATTGAAATTTATCCAAAGTCTTATCCTCAAAAGATAACGAAAATCTCACAAGAAGATATGATCCAATCCAAGTCATGATACAAAATGAATTCATGTCTCTTCTATTTATACACTCATTAGGAGTTCAAATTACCTAATTTGATCCTACATTAGCCCATCAACTAAAATAATGTGCAAATAACTATCTATTGGTGACAAGTCCACCAAACTAGCTCATAAACAAAATAATAAGCCTTCCCAAGAGGTCAAATAATCAATAATACATGTTGTTGGGCTCTCTAAGAGGCCTGGTGAAGTCCATAAAAGTCAAAAATAATGAATTAGACTTCAAAAAGTAATGGACAAGGGGTTGGCCCCTTGTTCTCCACATAATAAACATGTGGTGCTCCCAATGGATGTTTAAGGGCACACAAGGTATCTCATGGGCCTTCAATTGAGTTGAAGATGCTTGTAGTCCATCCGTAAGGGCTCAGATGATGGTGTAAGTGATGCCACATCAGCGTACAAGTCTTGGGTCATCTGCCAAGTGCATGGTACAACTGTGAGGCAGGCTGAGCAAAGGTGAACCAAGTGCATCTTCTTCGTCCAATAGTGGATCTCAAGCAATCTCTGAACATCTCTAGGGATCCACGCAGTGTTGTCTACCGCTGTAGAGGCCCATGGCTCTCAACACACACCCTACATGTCTCAATGTAGCCCTCTAGAGACTTAGGACCCCATATAGGGAGACCAAACCCAAAATGGAGACCACCTGCAACCCTGCATAAGATCCAATGCATTCCCTAGCCTTCCAGTACAAAAATTCATTAGAGAAATCGAGTAAATGAGCTTACCAACCATGGATCACAGGTGGGGACATCATAATGGAAACCAAGGGCAAGAATTAGTCTTCGAACTAGGGCTTGTGATATCTCAAGATCCCATCGTCGGAATCTCATGACATTTGGAGGGCTTCTTGAGGACACACCAGCACAGTTGTGGACCAAAAATCGAAGTATTTGAATGGCTAGATTGTGAGATAATTGATGCCCTAGGTGACCTATGTAGGCTAGGCCTAGAAAAAAAGGACAAGGTGAAAGAAATCAGCTTTAAAGCTAAGTCACCTGACACGGGGATTCGGGACACGTAGGATTCGAGATTCGTGGTGTCGGATTCGGACACGCTGACCCCCCGGAACAGGACAC
>APFE030995986.1:215130-228539 GCA_000404065.3 Pinus taeda | reverse complement strand
CAATGGAAACATTGCAATCCTCCAATCCTGAAATCCTGAAAAACTGATAAGTCTGCTGGATTTCGAATGAAATCTAAAATTCTACTTTCTCCATATGAAATCCAATGAGGCCGGAACCACTCTCAAACATCCTGAGTCATTTCATGGTAATGTTAAAAATTTAAGTAAAAGGATGAAAATGAAGATTAAGGAGAATGTCACTTTTACTTTAAGAATTTAACATTACCATGAATATCATATCAATACTAGGGCCTAGACTTGATCATGAAGCTGCCAAAATGCTCTACTCCTGCTGCAACAACACAAATCACTTGCCAAATGAAAATATTAATGAGCAAACACGCCCTTTTCTTTCCTGCACTGAGCTTAGCGAGTCGTGGAAACCGGACACGTGTCCTAAAATTGCGACACGCCCCTGAAAATCGTGACACGCCCTCGGACACGACGTGTCCAAAACGGACACGACGTGTCCTGTGATTTGGACACGAATCCGGACCGAATCGTGTCGGATTCGCCGGATTCGGGATTCGCAAGGGGTTTAGGACGAATCCGGTTACTGAGCTTTAAAGTGATCAGCAGAGGAGGACCAATGCTTTGTCCTTTGGGAGAGATGGAGTCATGGAAGATTTAGAGTTTGGATTTATTTCCACTTGTTAAGGAGGCCTAAAAGACAACTTCATTGGGCATTAGGGCTTAATGTAAGTAAGCTTCAAGGTCATTCATACTTCGTTCAACAATATTTGGTGACTTGTCAAAACAAGGATGTCTCTAGGAACATTCATTCATTCAAACATGGCCCAATCATGATCCAACATTATTCAAAGATTTAATTTCCACAATTTTGTTCCAAGTAAAGCAACAAATTAACCTTAGAATAGCGAAAATTCCAATAACATGAATGCAGCAACATAAAGACTCAAAATAGAATTAACATAGTACTTACATGTCAGAAGAATATATCCAATCACTAAGCTATGCCAATCATAGAAGCTCCAAGACAAAGAAGAAGAACCAAACATTGAAATTTATCCAAAAAGTCTTATCCTCAAAAGATAGCAAAAATCTCACAAGAAGATATGATCCAATCCAAGTCATAATACAAAATGAATTCATGTCTCTTCTATTTATACACTCATTGAGAGTTCGAATTACCTAATTTGAGCCTACATTAGCCCATCAACTAAAATAATGTGCAAATAACTATCTATTGGTGACAAGCCCACAAACTAGCTCATAAACAAAATAATAAGCCTCCCAAGAGGTCAAATAATCAATAATACATGTCGTTGGGCTATCTAAGAGGCCTGGTGAAGTCCATAAGTGTCAAAAATAATGAGTTAGACTTCAAAAAGTAATGTACAAGGGGTTTCACATAATAAACATGTGGTGCTCCCAATGGATGTGAGGGCACACAAGGGATCTCATGGACTTCCAAGTGAGTCGAAGATACCTGTAGTCCAACTGTAAGGGCTCAGATGATGGTGTAAATGATGCCACATCAACGTACATGTCTTGGGTCATCTGCCAAGTGCATGGTACAACTGTGAGGCAGGCTGGGCAAAGGTGAACCAAGTGCATCTTCTTCGTCTAATAGGTGGATCTCAAGCAATCTCTGAACATCTCTAGGGATCCATGCAGTGTTGTCTACTATTGTGGAGGACCATGGCTCTCAACACACACCCTACATGTCTCAATGTAGCCTTCTAGAGACTTAGGACCTCGTATAGGGAGACCAAACCAAAGATGGAGACCACCCGCAACCCTGCATAAGATCCAATGCGTTCCGTAGCCTTCCAGTACAAAAATTCATAAGAGAAATCGAGTAAATGAGCTTACCAAGTTACTCCACCCTTCCATAATGGCCTTTGGCATGTGCTAATGTCTCCAAGCTCCAAATGGGGTTAAACAAGTATCCCATTAGGTGGTTTCTACTTCTAAAGGGGCTAATATGTCCAAGGTACATCCTTTAAAAGGTGGTGGCATGTGATAAAGAGATGAATGGAGTAGGGAATGAAAAGAAATAGCCCTGGGCCACATGTTGGAGTACAAGGGTAGTTAATAAAAGGGAAGCCCACACTTGGGTATATAATGTATAAGAGCAATCATGGTACATGAGCTGCCGCAGTCTTGATTTTTCCACCCTTCTTTATATGCCTTTTCCCTTTTTACGTTTTTTCTTTAATTAACTACTCGGGGCTCAAGGGGTGAAAGCATGACGTGTAAAATATAGTAGTGGATACCCCTTTTAAGGTAGGGTGGTTCATTTCCACCAAGGGTTGGGACAATCATGGATTCCTAAATGATAAAAGAGGCTCATCTAGGGCCTGTAGGAACCAACGTGGTGGCTATGATGATCGGGTAGAGCTCATGTATTGGTTTTTTCCCACGTGCTAAATGTGTTTGTCCCGGCTATTTTGCGGTACATTTTCCTATTGAATGTGGCCAATTATGCTTTTCTTTTCTTTTTAGCTACATCAACCTCTGGGGCATCATTCTAGTCCTAACCCAAGGTGTAGGCAAGGGGAAGGGGAAAGCTAATCCAATGTGGACCTAGTGGAGGAATGTGGACCCAAGTGGAGAAATGATGAGTGGGGTTATAATGAGTAGAAAGGGGGCAATATATGTGGATGAGGGAGTGTGACCACACAACCAAAATCAAGGTTTCCCATGAAGTACCATCCCTAAAGCCAAACGGTCAGTAAAAGAGATCCGACAGGACTACAATCCAAGGTTAATATCAAAAAAGGGGCCTAGGGGACAAGCGCACAGCCTAACCCATTCTTTCTGTCGAATCCCCCCATTTATCCATGGCCAGAAGTGTCCATGATAAGCAAACTACAACACTCAATTACTAAATGACAAGGCATAACTTCAGGTTCGAGAGGCCCACCTTCAAATATACGATCATGGCAGATGGGTGAGGGACCACATGGCTAGCTCAGGTGGTGGAGAAATGGTACAACGAGCTAGTTGGTGGCTCGTTGTATTTCTTCATCACGTTCTTGCATTTTAGCTTGCTTCCCATCTACTATTTTATAGTAGCATAAGGATGCATCTTCACATTTATGTCCTAGCATCCAGTTTTGTCCACATTTGTGACAATTATTTTTGTTTTTCATATTTTTTTCTGACTCATTACTTGAAGTATATTATTCCTTCTCGACTTCATAAGTATATAACTTCTTGTTAAGGCATTTGTGTCCTGAAGTCCATTTGTCTCCACAATACCTACATCTGTTTGTTTCTTTTTTTCCTGAATATTGTTGTTGGCCTTCATCTTCCTTGAATGATGACATTTTGAACTTATGTTTTTGCTCAATAATTATTGCTGCATGTCTAGCATCTTCAATAGTTTTTGGTTTTGTACAACTTCAATTATGCTCAGATATACTCCCTTTTTTATGAATTATTTATTCATAACAAAAGAACTCATTACTTTTCATTCCTACTTCCAAGGATAAGAGATAAAGATCACCACAACCTTAACATACTTGGGTATCTGTTTGTGGGGCCATGTTTCAACACGCACTAGCCCCTTCAGTGATCACTCAAGAAATCACGGTCCCTTGCACACTGCAAGAGATGATGCTTCAACAATTCCATGACATCTCATCCAAGATGCACCACTTGGAAACCCTTATCAAACCCACTTTACTAATTTTTGTAGCATCGAGAGGTATTCCCGCATGCCTAAGTCATTCTTGAAGAAAAATCAAGATTCAAAATAAATTTATTTTTGGGGCATCAAGTCAGCCCAGCCACATGAAAGGGTGTGTCCCTTGGGCTAATTCACCGCCATTCGACTATAGTGTGTGTGTGTGTGTGTGATACCTCATTTTCATCATCAATCATTCAACATCTTTTCTCTTCTAGAGCAGTTGCATGTGTGACAGAAAAAGCCCGAGTTGATTGGAGTTTGACCAAGAAATCAGTTTGAACATTGACCTGAGCTAACCGTTGACTAGATTTGACCACAGTGCTGATTTAACCGCATGAGTAGACCGCAGTTGATTGCAAGGGCCAAAGTTTGACTAGCGTTGACTTGTAGAGTTTGACCTAGTTTGATTGGTATTTTGACTTGGATTTTGGCACAAATTTCTAGACAAATTGGATTTGTAAACCTTGTTGAAGAATAAGTTCTCCTAAAAGAAGAGTTGTTGGGTTTTCTCCCAAAGGTTGGGTATCCTAGGTAAAATTGTTCTCTATTGTGCATGGTTGCCTTTCTGTAATCTTTATTGTTTCCACTACATTTACCGTTGATATTTTCTGAAGTGTTATTGCCCAATGATATTAGTGGCATAAGAATATTGTGTGGAAATCATTAGGAAGTAATTATCTAACAGAAAATTATATTCTATTGTGCATCTTGTAGAAAATTCAACATGGTATCAGATCTTTGTTGAAAAAGAAACCATTGAACTCTGCCTAAGAAACAAGTGTTCAACAACTTGATTGGTTTTTGGATCTCTTGTCAAAATGGCACCAAGTCTCAGAGTTGAAGACAGGTTATGTGACGCCATCAACTTTAGATCTTGTAAGACCAAGATACTCTTTATGTTGGAAGAAAAAGAGCTTCAGAATAATGTGGAGAAAGTCATTCCAGAGCCAGAGGGAGCTAGTGAGAAAGCCATGTATAAGAAGAATGAAGCCAAGGCTAGGAGAATCTTAGTAGATTCTATAAAGGACCAATTGATTCCTCATGTTGCTACATTGAAGACTACCAAGGAAGTATATGATGCTTTGGTAGGATTGTACCACAACAACAACACTAATTGGAAGTTAACCTTGAGAAATCATCTTCATAATGTCATGATGACTAGATTAGATTTTGTTGTAACTTGTCTCGTATCTTATGAGAGTCTCCCAAATCCGAGATAAGCTTGTAGCAATTGGAGATAATATTGACGATACAAAGCTAGTTACAGTGACTCTCAATGGATTTCCTTCCTTAGAGGAGTCATTTATTCAGGGAATTTGTGCATGAGAAAATTTGCCTGCACTTGATAAACTATGGACTGATTATGTCCAAGAGGAGACCAAATTGTTGTCCAAAAATAGCTTGCAGAATTAGCAAGATGAAGAAACTAAAGCTCTTGCACCTCATAAAAGGAAAGGAAAAAGGAAAAAGGAACTTAAGTTTGATCAGAAGAATACAAGTAGAAAACTCGAACCTGGTTCAAGATCAAAAGAAGGATATGTCCAAAATCAAGTGCTTCATTTGTCATAATTTTGGACACTATGCCTCCCAATGTCGTAAGAAGAAAAGGAAGGAAAAGCAGTGTGCATTAACAACCCATGTTGATGATTGTGATGATGATGAGCATCCACCCCAAAAGAAGTCAAAGAAATTCTTCCTTTAGGATCTACTACCAGTAATGTTGTGGATGGTTGTGCCTTTAGGCATATGACAAGTTTATGAGTTTCTCTCACAGATTTGTCTAAGAGGGAATTGACAATTATCAATAGTTTCTTCCTTAATCAAAAGATAAGTACTTCATACTTTTCTTGATTATTGTTATTTTTAGATTTTTGGTCAACCTCTTGTCCTTTTATTTTGCTTGGTTATGATTTTTTCTTCCATTGCCTCCAGAGTGGAGTTTTGCAAAAAGGAAGAATTGTGGAGATTGCCAATTCCATAGATGGCAACATCAAGAAGTACAAAACAAAGTTTGTGGCACGAGGTTTCTCCCAGAAAGAGGGAGCGGACTATGTGGAGATTTTTGCTCCAATCGCCAGATGGTCAGGATCTTGTATGGCCTAAGAGCTTGAGCATAGACTTAGCAGGAATGACTAATGTTTAACAGGGAGGATTGTACAAATTGTAAGGACATCTAGGATCGTGTTAGTGTTAGTTTTTGTAGCATTGGATGGTGTTCTAGTCTCGAAATTTTGTGGAGAGGCTAAAGCACGGGAGTTCTCCAAAACCCAGAAATCATTTCTGGACATTCCACCTAGAGATAGCTCAATTAAATTAATTGACCATCATTTAAATTTTTCCTAAGTCTAACTTACAAAAATTAGTTAATTAATACTAATTAGTTGAGAAAGGTGAGAATTCTCTAGAAACTCACACGAATTGACTTAGAGATGATCTCAACCATATATTAAGTTTTAATCGTGGTCGTTGGAGCCCCAATTGAAGATTATAAGAGGAGGTCCATGGGTAGATGGAGAACACAACAGTTGTAAATACTCAATGATCAAAGCAGTTTAATTTCCTAGTGGTAGGTGATTCAACAATGAGATCAAGCCAATGATCGAGTAGCAAGTAGCAGCGGAGCAGCACAGAGATTTTCAAGAGGAGTTTCCAGTTCCGGAAGAGTCAAAAGAGGAGGCCGAAATTATTCTTCAGGAGGTTACACAATGCCTCAAGAAAGGTGGTTTGATTCAGCCAAGAGAAGGGCCAATTCAGCTTCCAGTGGCTGAGAAAATTTCGAGGAGGCCGAGAAAATCACTTCCAAAGGAAGCAACAAGGAAGACGTCATCTTCAGAGACAGATTCCAACTAATGCGTGCAAGCCTGCACAAAAGCAGCGCAGAGGGGTTGCACAAGGTTTTGGAGAGCCAATTTCTGAGGCTTAGTTTGTTGCGGGATTGCTTGAGGAGGGTAAATTCCCTTAGTTGATTTTTGCCAGTATTTCTCTCAGATAGAAACACCAATTTGGTATCATTTTATTTACTCATACTTTTTTGTTGTTGCATAATAATAAAACCCTCAACTGTTGCACTGGTTTTCCCACATTGAGTTATTTCGAGGATAATTGTCCAAAATAAGTGTCATTTTTAAGTGTGTGTGCTAGCATTTCTCAGTTCCTATTTTTGCTTCCGCGGTTTTGTTTTATGGTGAAGAATTTGCAGCATGAATTATTCGTTGTTTGTCATAGCAAATAAACTGCATAATTAATTTACAATTAGAAGAATAATATCCAGTTGTTGCATTTCAAGGAATTTTCACAGCCAGATGACCAAAAGAGCTTCTAGTTCTAAGGAAGCAAACAATCGAGCACAATGGAACAAACAGCCTTCCCAAAGCATGTCATGGGTTGACATTGTCAAACTAGATGCTCAAAGACAAGAGGTCTCTAGGAGCAGTATGCCTTCTATGAGGGGACCATGTCAAACAACCAGATATGCTTCAATCACAGAGGGAGCAGCAATGGCAAATGGGGCAGCCAGGATTGCCACAAGAGGATCTGCTTTAGTAACAGAGGAAGCATCAATGGCAGAAGGGGCAGCCAGGATTGCCACAAGAGGATTTGCTTCAGTGTCAGAGGAAACACCCAATCAAGGTGACCAGAAAACAATTATGGTGATAGATTCAATGAAGGAAGCTAGCTAGTTTATGGTTGAGCCAAGGCATGCAACGAAGCATGTGAAGTACCAGCGTGGTACAGTTGGATATGTTTTGAGATATGTCTTAGGTGTTGAAGTGAGGCTACAAGGATATACAGATTTAGATTGAGCAAGGAATGCAGAAGACAGAAAGAGCACCTGGAGGTGTTGCTTCGGCTTGGGATCGACTATGATATCTTGGTTTAGCAGGAAGCAAATTTTTGTCGCACTCATTACAACAGAGGCAGAGTATATCATAGCCAGTGTTGCAAGTCATAAAGCAATGTGACTTTGAAAGCTTCTTACAAGACTATTTGATCAGGTCACTTCATCTGAGACATGGTGCAAAAGGGAAGCAGTGAATCTCTAGTACATATCCACAGATGAGCAGATTGCAGACATTCTCAGCAAGCCTCTACCTAGACAGCAGTTTGTATACTTCAAAGACATACTTGGCATGATGCAGAATGTCTCCCTCGTTGAGAGGTAGTGTTGGTGTCTTTGTAGGATCGGGTAGACCATCTCATGAGAAACCAGAAAGACTTGGTTTGGTCATTTTGATTTGACCAAGGGAGATGCATACATTCACCTGAGAAGCCAAAAGGACTTGCCTAGTTCATTTGACCAAGGGTGAATGGCCCAGGGGCAATTGAAGGATTGGACAAATCTTCTCCTAAGAAGCCAAAACAACTTTGCTGGATCATTTTGATTTTAACAGAGGAGATAAAGGAAAGTCAACTGAGCCAGAAGGACTTCACTAAGCCATGCTGATTTGGCCATTGGTAAATGGTCCATGGGCAGATCCTCTCTTGAGAAGCCATGAAGGACTTTGGCTAGGTCATGTTGATTTGACTAAAGGAGATTGATATATTTACCTGAGGAGCCATAAAGGACATTGGCCAAGCCATGTTGATTTCGCCAAGGGTAAATGGCCCTGTAGTCACATTGCCTACTCCAAGATGGAGTAATCTATAGACATGCATGTGAGAAGTCATAGTGCCTACTCCAAGATGGAGTGATCTATAGACATGCATCAACATAGCAAGCTCATGAACTTTTCTTATAGAGGAGAAATTTCAGCTAAGGGGAAATTTGTTGCATCCAAGGAGAACACCTCTCTCACTAAGAGGGAGTGTTGATTTTTGTAGCATGGGGAGGTATTCCCACATGCCTAAGTTAGTTTGGAAGAAAAATCAAATACAAATTTATTTTTGGGGCATCAAGTCGGCCTAGTGCAGTCGCATGTGTGAGAGAAAGAGGCCATATTAACTAGTGTTAAGTTTAGGTATGTTCTATGCCTAGAGCAATTTATTTAATTTTTCACAGTAAGCTCAATATCTTTTCCAGATTAGTAATCACATCATCATTAAAATAAATTGCAAATAGGACATAAACATAAATTGTTGAAGACAAGCCAAGACAAGAGGAGACAAGATGTGGCGCTAGCCAGGGACAAACCCCAATGTAGGGAAACCCTTGATCAATTCTTCTTTTATGTTCTTCAATAGTTCAACATAGAGAGAGAGAGAGAGAGAGAGTACATTTACAACAGAAGTCAACACTTTGATTTATCTAGATAAGAGCATAGATCATCTCTAACAAGATGATACATGAGATCAGTTGAAGACACGATGCTTCAAATGATTCTCCAAGGCGACTCCTTCACCTATCATTGTGTTGCATCTCGTCATCATGCTACACCTCATTATGCTGCATCTCGTCATCATGTTGCACCTCATCGTGTTGCACATGCTTGCTATCCCATTGTGCCACAGCTGCACAGTGTCATGGTTGTCTTGTTGTGCCACTGCTGCACTATGTCATGGTTGTCCCATTGTGCCACTGCTGCACAATGTCATTGTTGTCCCATTGTGCCACTGCTGCACAATGTCATGGTTGTCCCATTGTGCCACTGCTGCACAATGTCATTGGTGTCCCATTGTGCCACTACTGCACAATGTCATGGCTATCTTGTTGTGCTTTTCCATACCATAGCAGCACCATGAATTTGCTGCACTAAATACCCATGTACCATACCACTATGTACAGCCACCAATTTGGCTCCCACAAACTGCCCAATAATCTGGTTCAAACTGATCCTCATCTAGAATCCAACACCTACAAGAGATGTCATAGACAACATGCCATAGCTCACTGTATTGAGGTCTGATATGTTTGCAGCAAACTTCTTAGGGCTTCCTAACAGTCCTTGTTAGGCCCCTCCAATCAGCTCCTAAGGCCTGCTACAACTGTGGTCTTCCCTTCTAAGCTTGTTGCTCCAACACGTTGTCCTTAAGGCTAATTCCTAGCCCCAAGACTATCCAACTAGCCCTCTGATTACTTCAGAACAGGCCAGCCGATGCCCTAGATCATAGGAAGACAACCCTCAAACTTGTCACAAGTAGCCCAGATCTCCCTTACACAACTCAACCCTGCTGCATGGTTGTGTAGCCCTCAAAACAGTCATGAAAAAGCTATAGACCTAGCTTTTTCTCCTTCGCTAAGGTGCCTACTAACCTGCGGCCTGAACATAAGATCTCCTCTCCAAAATGCGAGTTCTCCTTCTTATGTCTTCTCCAAATCACATTGTCCAGAATTTCCTCGACCTCCCTAACAACCAGGTTAGGATAGCGTATAGGATTGTTGTGTCATCCCTTATTACCTAGGGCACCTAGCCCTCCTTGACTACGTATGTGAGTCTTCTTTAGATTAGCATAGATAGATCCTTCCTTGGTTGTGGCTAGATCATCCTCCTTAGGACTGCGGCTAGGGCATCCACATTAGAACTGTGTTTAGGGCTTCCTCCTTAGGACTGCATTTAGGGCTTCTACTCCTAGATTTCTCTTCCACTAAAACCCAAGACAAGTGGAGAGAAAACAAGAGAGAAGTGTGTGTGAAATGACTCTCAAGTCATCTCCTTTTATACTAAAATGTTGAGCACATGTGGGTGTTATTTAGTTGCTAGCCCACCTTGACGAATTGTCTTATAACACAAATAAATTCATAACTCCATGAATACTTATCAAAATCGGATGATCTTTATATCAATCCTACACCTCTCGATGAGAGGGATCCAAGAAAAATATCAGCTGCCATAAATGAGATGAACCACACGGCGTTTGTCCCTAGTTACCAATTTTAACACTCCCTCCCAACTAGGGAGAACTCCACCTGCTAATCCATATGTCTGACTGTACTATCTCTGCCATCAGTGCCCTGCACTGTTCTGCTCTGCTCTGCTGAACCATGAAGAAGAAGAATTGATCGAGAATGTCTCATACCATTCTCTACTGACCCGAAGACGGTTTTATTGATCCCAAATCAATATCACAAGAGAGTGTCTCAAACCTCTCATACTAATCCCAAATCAATTTCATTGATCCCAAATCAATTTCATTGATCCCAGATCAACTTCATTGATCCCAGAACAATGGAGGTCATCATAGGGAGTACGGTAGATACAACGATGCGTCCATCGATAGTACTACTATGGTCCCTAACCCCATTTCCGTGCTCATTGGCCAGACGAGAGGTACTTCCCATGAGTCCCAAACTGCATGGGTAGGGTGCCTCGACAGGAGAACCATTCATCTTGTCCCTAAGTCGCCTTAGGGTATCATAGGGGAAAGTTGAGCCATTCACCCTGTACACAGCGCACCGTTAGGGGAGGGTGAGTCGTCCTATGGTCGCTTGTTGCTCCAAGCAGTACCCCAAGCCCCCGGAGCTCCCAGAGCTCAATGCATGCATCATGCAAGACCCTTATAAGAAGGCCTCTCAGCAACTCCAAGTCATTCGGGAAAGTCACAAATTTGACCTTTCCCTAGGGCTTTGACAGAATGTCTGCAACCTATACATCAGTCTCAATGCGACAAAGCCTCCTCGCTCATCGATGTACCATATCCAAGATAAGGTAGTATCTAATGTCTATATGTTGGAGTAATCATAAAAAACGGGATTCCTCAATAATCGAATTCACCCCATGATTGACACAGAGGATCCCGGTTGTATCCATCATGTGTACAAACAGCTCGCTAAAGAGCTTCCACAACAAAGTAGCTTCTCACGAGATCATACTCGTAGTTATGTATTCGGTCTCAGTGGTGCTTATAGCAACCAACTTCTGCTTCCTGCTCATCCAGGATATCGAACAGAACCCAAAGAGAACCAGCACTCGAAAGTGCTCTTGCGATCCTCCACATTGCCTGCCCAGTCAGCATTCGAATAATCATGCAACTTCACATTTTCGACAGTGTATCTCAATTCATGAGAGATTGTGCCCTAAAGATATCTCAAAAGATTCTTGGCACCAATCCAGTGAGACTTAACCATATATGATCTCATCATACTAACTGCAAATCATATGTCCGGACGAAATTTCACCAAGAACATCAACGTGAATGAGTTTATGAAACTTAGAGGTATTTCCCAAATCTGGTCCAACATCACTACCATATAACTTCTGAAAGTTAAGATCCTCGAGGTAGTCACGGGATTGCAGTTTACTATTCCACATCCGGAATCCAACTCTCTCTTACTTCTACAAATGGGAGGGTTTGCACCTGTCAGAAATAGGTCGTCCTCAAAAGGTGTCGGTATGAGAGGTCTATCATCCACAACCTTCGAACAATGGTTTGGATCGACTTCACTCTTAGTGAATCTTAGCTTCATCTGACAGCTATCAATCCTCTCATACTACGCCCGGGGTGTTTTGCTTCAACCCATAGAGGGCTTTCTTCCACCTGCATACATGAGATTCTCGATCATGAATCTCAACCCCTCAGGTTGTTCCAAACCTGTGGACCTGCCACGAGGGGAAAGGTCCCCTTGTAAGATTTTCCTTCAGTACATCTCATACATGTACCTTCATGCTCTTCTTGAATTCAGGGATCCCTGTCACCATCTGACTCACATCAAGTAGGGTCCCATAATAAGTAGACCTTCGATGCTATAGATGAGATGTGACAACTGACATGGTCCCCAATGGACTTCCTTCAACTTGATACAACCCTGAACTCAAAAGCATCTTTGAAAAATTGCATTTTCAAACACGTACGTTTCCATCGATAAATGCCACCCTAAAACCTTTGACTTCCATTGCCGAAATGGACACTAGGTTCTCTTCTTGCAATCAGGTACATAAAAGTTACCCTCATTCAATTGAGGGGTAATATTTCCTACACCTTTTCTGGGATAGGTGGCATCGGCTCCAAGTATAATCCCACGATTGTTTCCATCTCTACTAAATTAGAGAGAGCACCCTCCTATCCGATTAAGTGCCTTGAAGCTCTACAATCAATAAGCTAGATTCCCAAAGAGTCTGAAGGAGAGGGCCAATACAAGATAATGCTTCTTTATCTTATCAGAAACAACATTTGATTCTTCATACCTAGGGTTCCTTGCTTCCTTTGAAGAGTCGGTCGTTTCCTTGATGACCTGCATTACTTGTCATTCCTCTGATCATTGAAGATGTCCCTAGAATGATTGTTATCTTCATAAAGTGATGTGTCCCTGCCCTTCAGACACTCCTTCACATAATGGTCGAGCTTATTACAATCAAGGCATCTGCCTTTCCTTCCACCCTTAGATCTGGACTTCCCAATAAAGTGATCTTTCAGGTAGGTCATCAAAAGCTTTCATTGTGCCATTCTAATAATATTCTCTACTTCGATTTCACCCTTGGTGAATTTGAGGAGGGATGAGGAATCCATTGATCCTTTTGTCCTTTCCCAACTATCTTCAGTGATTGCTCTTTCACTCTTGATTGGGCATTGTCTTCACCTCAGCTCTGATACCATGTTAAGTTTAGGTATGTTCTATGCTTAGAGCAATTTATTTAAATTTTCACAGTTAGCTCAATACCTTTTCTAGATTAGCAATCACATCAACATAAAGTAAACTGCAGATAGAACATAAACATAAATCACTGAAGACAAGCCAAGACAAGAGGACCAATGTTGTGAAAAGCGCGAGCGGGATTTAATCGGTGCGGGGAAAAAAATGAAAAAATCGGAAAAATCGGGAAAAAAGCGGAAAAAAGCGGGAAAAAAGCGTTTGGAACAAAAATATTCATTTTTTTTC